>JAGFBZ010000960.1:320000-362810 GCA_018398805.1 Hirundichthys speculiger | reverse complement strand
TTTTTTTTTGTTTTTTAAACCAGGCTGTAAATATATTTATTTCTGCTGCAATGTGGGACATTTCCACTTGGGACAGACTCTCTTTTGGAGCCACCCCCTAGTGGTCATTTGACGAACTGCAATTCTTCCTAACTTCTGCAACGAGTTCAGCCTGAAAACTGGAGGTAAAAACACCTTTCCCGTGTTACATCAGGTGACGTTCCTGCAGCTCTGCTGCTTTCATCTGGATGAGTCGGGGCTTGTCGGAGCGGTTCAAGGGCCTTGGGCTTAATTGCCTCAATCAAAGCACTTTTGGAGTGCCACCCCATCCAGGACGCATGAATCACCTGATAAAAGAACGACGAGCAATAAACTGCCAGCAACAAGAAATCAAAGTGGGTGAACGAGGTTGAGAGCAATTTTGTGTGCACTTATGTCGCGCAAACAGGCTGCTGCAGTGTAAAAAAATTTAAAAAAAAACAACATCTGGATCGTGTGGTTGCTTCTTGTACAAACTATAACGCGGGGGGGCGGTCGATGCCAAGGTCACCGTCAACACAAACGCTTCCTGCGCAAACGCACACTTCAAACGCGTGCTGGTTAATCCCCCCCCACCCCCACGCCAGCGCGTTATGTGTTGGCACGGCTGTTGATTTTCCTCCTCGTCCTGGCGGGGGCTGTTTGCTTTCCTACAGGTGTCCTCTGAAGTCGCTCGCCCCTGCAGCTCGCAGCCTCTCATTACGAGGAGGAGGAGACGCTCTTCGGCCTCGGTTCGCTCAGGAGAGGAAGCTACGAGTCCACGGCGACTTTTTCAACCGGGGCGTCACGGCACACTGGGGTGTCGTCAAAAAAATGACCTATTCTGACATTTCATATACAGTGGTACCTCTACTTACGAACATCTCTACATACGAAATTTTCAGGTTACGAAACGCCTCAAAGGGAAAATATTGTCTCTCGTTACCAAAGAAATTTCAGAATACGAAAGGCAGAAATAAAGTATGCGGTGCTACTCAGAGTTTACCGAACGTAAACATAGCTGTCGGCTCTGTAGCTCGGTTTGAAAGCGGTGCGTCCGAGCTGCTCTGCCATTGGCTATCGCTTAGCATCTTCCTGGCATCCCATTGGCTAGGAGGGCCCCTTGTCTGTATGAGCGTAACCCAGCAACCAGGTAAACAAACAATTTTTACCTCCACCAAGGAGGTTATGTTTTTACCGGCGTTTATCTGTCTGTCTGTGTTCAAGATAACTCAAAAAGTTATGGATGGATTTTGATGAAGTTTTCAGGAGTTGTCAGAAATGTGAAAAGGAAGAACTGATTTCATTTTGGTTCTGATCCGGAAGAAATCCTGGATTCTGGATCGCTTTCAAATTTTTGATAATTGTTGCGTTTAGTGGAGGTCTGAGCTCTCCGAGTGCTTTTCTAGTTCTAACATGTATTTCTTACAGGTTTTTATGTCATTTCATGTATTATTTATAGTTTATAAAAAAATAAATGTTTGAATTTTGGGAGGCTTGGAACGGATTAGGACATTTACATGGAAAACGTGTCTCTACTTAAGAAATTTTCAGGTCACGAAACTACTTCCAAAACCAACTAATTTCTTAAGTAGAGGTACCACTGTATAAATATATGAATGCACACATAAATACATACTTTTTGCCTATTAATGAATGAATAAATAAATAAATAAGATACATAATTGGACATGAAATGAATAATAAAAATATGTCTCACATGCCCATTTCCCAACGTTAACAACGTCAGTACGGGGTCAGCGTAAGGTCAACGTGACTGCCCAGTTAGCTTACGTCGTAATATCATTTAACCGCTGGAATTTTATTTCACAGATAGCAAAGAGAACTTTTTAGCAGCATCATGGATGGTTTTCTAAAAAGAAAAGCCCCACAGGAACGGAACATCACAGAGGAGCCGACTTCTTCATCAAGCCTTCATCCACCAGCTCTGAATCTGCTCCATAGCTACCAAAGCTAGCTGCTAGCGATAAGGCTAAAAAGAGGCAATACAAGGATGATGGATGGAAGCAAGCACATCACGGATGAGAAGAAGCTTTCCTGCTGAGGCCTACTCTGGTGCAGTTATCCAGTTCAGGTTATTTAAACTAAATAAACGGGACGTTTGCATTTACAGTCGGAGCTTTGGATTATATTTTACTCTGGGGTGTCGTGAGATTTTATTCACTTTTGAAAGGTGTCGTGACTGAAAAAAGGTTGAGAAAGGCTGCATTAAAGGTATAAATAATCTAATAAACGTGCAGGTAACTGAATCACTCATTCGATCCCTTTTTGAAGAAGGAATAAGAATAAAGTCAACTTAACTTGCAGGGAGGCCACGGGTTTCGAATGTGAATAAAAAAACCAACAACAACAAGCCTGTATTTGGCAGCGAGTCTGGTTGGAGCTCTTAATGTGAAAAATGCTCTCCTCATAAATCTTGACATGATTTATGACCGCTGACGTGAAGTGGATCGGCTCAGTCTCGCTCTCACAAACACTGAGGCGCACATAAAAAAGAAATATATGTCATTAGATAAATGGAATCAAATAAGTGCACATAACTGAGGTCAAAGTTCAGACCGCAACCTAACTGAAAAGCTGTGGTGAGAGTTTAATGAGCTCAGCGAACTGAAACAAGCTCGTAAAAAGATAGAACTCCTCCGAGATGATGCAAGTGGCTGATAAAGCCATACGAGAAACAACTGCTTCAAACGAGTGCTGCTGCATATACGTGTATATTTATATATATTTATATATAAAGGACAGTATATCTTGGGTTATTGAATTCAACTGAAGGGAAACAAACTGATCTGAACCACGTGACTCAAACCAAACAACAGTCACAAGATGCTTAAAAAGGATTCACTAAACAGTTTTGGTTAATGATCTGGTTCAGTTTTTTCACATTTTCACATTTTAAAACAATTAAATTACTTAGAAATATGATAAGTAAATGCTGTATTACGAATAATAATGCTTAAATTTATAGAAATGTGCTGTTATTAATTGGTTTCAATGACATTATTTTATGTAAAGAAGTTGTATAATAATTTGTGTTTGATGCAATGTAACAGTATATGACACAAAAAGTAATGTGATTAATCTTTTAAAACATGTCAAAAAAAACTGTTGAAAAACTAAATATTGGGTTTAAAATTGCTACAATTTTAAGGACTGTAGCCTTTGTATCGTCGTGGATCCTGGTCTGCAACACCAGACAGAGACATGGCGCTAGCTAAAGAAGTATTTTGTCAACTTCCTGTTTTGTTTTGTTTTACACACTTATTAACCAAACTCACGGGTACTGATTCGAACACAGACAGACACAAATTAACGTGTTAAATGTAAGAGGTCTGAATCAACAGGAGGTCAAACCAGCAACAGACTTTACATGGAAGCATTAAATTCAATTAAATAGATAACAAATAAACACAGATAAGCACCTAAACAACCAGGGCTGCAAAGGATGCTGGGAAATGACCCAAAAGGACCTGCCAGATCACTAGCAGCATATCTATCAGAGAAATGCTTTATTGAAAGCATTTAATTGCAGCTCCCTTGGTAGAGCTGATGCTCCATCAGCAGAGGCAGCAGCGCTAAGTTAAAGTCCAACTCTTTATTATTCACCCTCTCAAGCTTTCCCCTTTCCCTACGTCTCTGTAGATGTCCTTTCAAAATAAATATCATTAATAATAATTTATAAAATAATGTTAATAAATGTTACCATCTAGAAATGAGAGTAAATGTAATTATTATCAATGAAGATATTAGTCAATTAACAAAGAAATTATAGCAAAATTACAAATTTTTACAATTAATTCCTCAGTTTTTTTTTTAGCGTTTTAAAGTTGAATTTTACAGTTTATTCTCTTAAATTACAGACAAATATTTATGAAATTACGATATATTTGTGAACGTATTTTAACAATAAATATATGTATTTCTAATAGGGGGGTTTTTTTTGTAAAAGAACAGAAATATTGTGTGTTTTCATAGTTACAGTGATTTAATGTTATTTTACATTTGACATGTAAAATCACAGTCTATTTTTTAAAAAATAAATGGTATTTTAAAAATACCTGTAAAATAGACAGTAAAATTCTGTTATATTACAATTTTTTTTTTACAGTGTAACCAGATGCCCGAACCAGCTCAACTGGCTCCTCTCGATGTGAAGGAGCAGCAGCTCTACTCTGAACCTCTCCTCCTTTCTCTAAGGGAGAGTCCAGCCACCCTGAAGGAAACCCGTTTCTGCCGCTGGTCTCCGCGATCTCGTTCTTTCGGTCACTACCCACAGTTCATGACCATGTTTGCTTCTAACTTTGGTCCTGGTACCGTTGCCGTCGTGGGTCACGGAGGGAGTCTGGGTCACCTGAGACGCCCGTTTCTAAAGCCGGGATCTCCAGAGAAGCGGGACCGGCAACCCATCAGCGGTTCAGACCCGTCGTCGCTGGTTTTTCGGCGCGGGAGAGTCAACCAGAGACGCGGCGGAGGTCGACGCGTTCCCGCCAACGACATTCTCCACCGGCGGAGCTCCGTCCCAGAGAAAAGGAGGCTTTGAAGAATTAGCTCGACTCAGAGAAGGTTTGAAGTGGCGGACTGATGCGCTCCGTTAGATCTGCTGCGCCTTTGATGGCGGACAAGGGGGCCCTCAGATTTCCTGCGCCGGCCTGGATGGCGGCGCTAATCTGCGCACACTTCCTCTCCAGAGCCGCCACTTTGAAGACCCCAGTGGTTGGAGATTATGATTTGGGGCTGACTTCCTGAGGGGCGGGGGGGGGCAAATCCACCCAGCAGAGATATGCATGCTAGTATGAAAAAAAAGGTCTTACACAAGCGAGCAGAAAACAAAGACGTCCCTTCTGACATCATACAGCAGCTGTTTCTTTCAGTGCCGGTTGCCATGGTGACTGAAAGCACACTCGTCCCCGTCTCCAGCCTCTAAAAAAGGTTTGAGGGCCTCCATGAAAACAAAAGTCCCAGCGGCTCTGTTCCTGCAGCATTAACCGCAGTCAGAGTTGCTCCGGTGTTTTGGATTATTTTTTTTGATAAAAATTATGAGGTTAAAATATTTTCTGCGGTGAATTTTTACCCAGAATGAAAAGAAGAGAAACACTTCGCCTGAATAATTTCTCAGGTCCTAAATGGACGTGGATGGTTTTGAAAAATGAGTCCAATGCAAAAAAGGGGTTAAAATGTCTGACTTTTTAGCAAAAATTTATTTTTAAAAAAGGAGAAAAATGAGGCGTTTTTGTTCTCCGTAACCACTGACAGGGGGGTAAATCTAATTTTAATAAGCTTCCATGAACATAGACTGTACATTTACTGTACAAACTCTTGTGACCCATTGGTTTTGTAAAGAGCGATTTTGAAGCCTCTTTTTCCTCGTTCGTCATTATCGTGTTGGAAAAGGGCAGCGTGAACACAAACACCAGTTACAGTTAGCCATCTTAGCTGGCCTATGGCAACCCTGGGAGATAATTATTATCACTATTATTATTTTTGACCAAATCTGTCTGAACATCCTCACTTCAAGAATCTCTGCCGACATCCGGAACGAGCGTAGCCCTGCTAGCTGAAACAAGGACTGGCGGCGCCCTGCTGGGACTGTAAATACCAGAAACAGCGCATGGTCACGTGGCCCGTAGATCTGAACTGAGAGCTTTCGAAGCACATTAGCTTTGGAGCAGCGCGGCCGTCTTCGCTGAAGGACCCGAGCCCTCACGGAGAATCAGGACTCTTCCGGACCTGCAGTGGATCATCCCGGTTGCAGATGGTCTCAACTGCTGTTTAGAGGTGGCGACGTAAAATGACTGCCGCGGTTAGCGCGGCTGAGCTAATCAAAGCTTCGTCGTCAGATGCTTCCAGGCCACGAGAAAACGTGCGCCTTTTAAAATATGACCACGACCTCTCAGGTTCTTATTCACAGCTCAGAAGACGATATAATGCTAAGTGCTAAGTTGCTAAAATGACGACAGAAATGGCTCGCCGTCAGTTGATTGACTGGTCGTCTTTATTGCTCAAAACTTCCATTTCGGTTGCTCCCTGCTCCTGCAGTGCGGCAACTGGCGCCGGTTCGGCTACTGGACCCCGGTGTGTGTCGGACTGACCGTCGGTTCTGGTCCAGTCTATGTGTGGCGTGAAAGCTCCAGAATCTCGCTGTGATGTACTCCACATGTTTGAACTAAAAAGCCTTCAGACGGCCACGTGGCGCACTGTTGGGCCACGATGTTGCAGAAACATGACTTCCAGTTGATCCATTAACAAGCCGTATCGTTAGTCTAGAGATGTTCAGAGCAAACGATATGTAAAGTTTGAGCCCACCCCGGCTACAGTAAATATGATTTTTTTAAAAATGGCCAACTCAAAAATGTATATTTGTTGCGTCACCATCTTTTTCAGCTCTTGGCTTCAGGCTGACTGAGATGGAAACTGGTACGATGTAACTGCTGACCCGACCACGGCCACGGCCGCGACCCGTCCGGCGTCGGGCCTCAAAGCCGGGGCCAGAAGTCCTTGTTTCAGCCCCGACTGTCCTCGTTTAAAGGGTCAAAACTCCTCGTTTCAGGTGTAGTTTCGGCAGCTATGGAAGTATGATTAAGTTGCTAGTTAAAATCAAGCCCACTCTCTTTTATTTCCTTATTATTTAATAATAATCATGAGAGGCTGCACTGAATGGTTCACTCACACTGCTTTGCCGTTACCCGTACGGTGGATCAACCGGAAAGAGACCCAGTCGCTCCTGTGAGCAGCGACTTCCTGTCAGAGGAATTTCAGGGGGACGAATGTAAAAAAAACATTAAATAAGATGCTCGTTATTATGTCTGATGACGTGACTTTTGATGGCAAATCAGATGTTGAGATCTTGTTACCTCGTGAGCAACTATAATGAGGGGAAGGTTGTTCACATGCAGCAGCTGACTGAGTTTTGTAAAGTATTAGTGGTATCAGTTATGATAACTGGTGTTTCTCTCTGTTTCATCCTGGTTCCCATCAGCATGAAGGTTTGGGTCAAAGTCGTCTCCATCTCTCTTTAAACTGTCTTCTCTTGGATGTTTTCATTTCAAATCCATCCCTCAAACGCAGAAAAACCGCGGTAGAGCTGGGCGATACTGGGAACTCTGGTATCGATCCAATACCAAGTAAATACAAGGCCAATATCGCCGATATCGATACCGATACAGATACTGATACTTTTTCAAATTAAGCTTAATCTATCATGAACTCTTGTGATTTTTGTCTTTGGATTATTTTGTTAAAGCCAAGAATAGAATTTCTTCAAACTTTATGTCTTCAACATTTTGTGTAAATATTCATTGGAGTTGAATTTCTGTTCATGTTTTTTTCTAGTCCACCTTTGATATTATATCTTTTAATACTTGTGTATTTTTTTTTTTGCACTGTGTGCACTTTCCTGTAGCTTTAACTCTATAAATGTCCCTGTTGTGTGATAAATAAAGGATTATCTAATGTTATTTTATCTTAAATAACACCTTTCAATGGGATACATGACAACGTCTTAATTGTGTTTTTTGAATTGGCTCCAGTAACGTATGACTGAAGTAACATATACTTTGAAAGTTGATAGAAACTAATGCTGAATGCTCTCTGTTGGAAATTAAAAAGAAAAAAAAGCTTGAGTATCGATCTTTTTACATGAGTATTGTTCGATATCAATACGGGCGTTGGTATCGATATTATCGATATTTGGATCGATCCGCCCACCTCTAGTAGGAGGTGACTTAATTTGTTGATACGGGACGCTGCCAAGTAGTGAATGGATGCATTCACGGTGCAGGAAATGAAATCAAGATGTATTGTGGGAAATGTAGTTATTGTCCATATGCGTCTAGAAAACAAGTGCAGAATCGTCCCTGGCCTTGAATTTGACACATCTGGCCCTGGAACGAGACCACAAATCCAATCAGCAGCTGCCGTTCCCCTGGACTCATTTTATTTATATTTTCTTAACTATTAATTAATACTTCAACAATATATTTTCCTTTGGGGATTTAAGGAGCCGTTCAGTTCAATTCTCGTTCCAGCTTTATCTTTGGTTTGATCAGACACCAAAAACAGTTGGATTTCAGCACAAAACCCTCACTTAGTTCAGTCTTTCCATTTTTTTTTTCCGTTTTAATTGCAGTCTTTAACGACATTAACCCTACATGCTGAAGGATGCAGGGCAGCTGCAGTCTGGGTTTGACTCCGCGAGGCCGACGGCCGGCTGTACAGGAAGTGTTCAGAATGGCGTGTTTGTTGAAAGGAAGGCCAGCGCTCTGAGTGGCGCCTGACTGTATGTTTTCTGGAAGAAAGTATTTCAAAACAGTCGGTTGGGAGAGACCGAAACAGCAAGACACAACAGAGTCGCCATTCAGAGAGTCTCTCCGCAGAAAATTCGATTTAGAGGCACAGCAGTCATGAGTTCCCGCTTTAAGAAAGGAGCGATGGTGTGGAATACTGATGTGCTGCCGCCTGCTGAATGGTTACAGTAGCTAAAGGATTTTCTCAGAACGTGACTGAACTTCAAGCTCCGCCCACATCCACTGGGGAAAAATGAAAATCCACATTGACTCGGCTCCAAAGAAGCTTCTCAAAAAGTTCACTTGCACAGCATTTATATCAAAAGAGTTTTAAGATGTGAGGTTTTGCTTCTGTTGTCTTCGCCCGGGATAATTTCCAGTTTAAAAACACCACTGTGACATGTTCATTTTAGTCAAGCTTTTAAACTCCTCCCTTCCCCACAGATTATAGTTAACGTCCCCAGGGTTGAAAATTAAGGGTTCACAATAACTATCGGGCCGATAACAGGAAATTATGATGTAATTCCGATAAGTCCGATATCACGACGAATAGCCCCGATAACATTTATATTTGTGTCAACACAGCAGTGTCTCGCTCCCTCTGAGCCTTGAATGACCGGCAGTGAATGTTTATGTTCAAGTGACGTCGGCATAATCAGAAAAAACGATTTACTCAATTAAGAAAAATCAAGAATACCCCCTCATGCCAGAAAACAACTCGTTAACTCGGTCATAATTTTAGTAGTTGCTGACTTTAATTGATATTCACAGTATTTCCCCTCATGTTACACATAAAAAAAGAAAAAATAGAAAAGGCTGAAAGAACGACTAGCAAACAAGGGAACGTCAGAATTTACGTTACACCTTGAAAGCAGCCTGCAGCACAGCGCTGATCACAACAAACATGGCGGCGTGGAACTTGGTTAAAGTTTCAGAAGAAGATAGTTTGGTGGTTATTTGTGACGAATCCTCCGAGTGAATTCTACGAGGAGGGAAGCACAAGCTTTAATACGTAAAACCTGATCAGCCACCTACAACATAACAATCGCTTCCATGGAGTTTTTGAAATCGATCTAACGGAAGCTAACTGAAGCTAATGCTAACATGAGCAAGCCAGCAGCAGTCTCTCTCTCCTCCCCCTCATTCCTCTCATCTAAAGCTTCCATGAGATTAAAAAATAAAAAATAAAAACTACAGAACCTCATTTACTTTAATTAAAGGTATTAATTTAAATGTAACCACGAGTCAAAATCCTTTAAATGTTAATCTTTTTCAGTTAGTAATTCTGATGCATGTATTTCCATCAGTTCAAGCAGCCTTTATTTTTTATATCAGTCAGTAATGAACCTTATTTAAGTTAATGTGAGATATCAAATAGGTTTGTTTGATAGCTTTAAGAAAATGTTTGAGAGGCTTGACAATAGTTTTTCAATGGAAAAAATAAATATCTGTTCATTTAAAGAGTCCAAACCAATTTTGATTTTGTTCATAGTATTGATGTAATGATCTTAGGTACATGTGTGTTATCGGTTATCGGTATCGGCCTTTAGGAGCTGAAAGTTATCGGTTATCGGTATCGGTTTTAGATAACCGTTATCGTGCATCCCTAATGAAAATAGGCCAGAAAGGCCTGGAAACTGCTCCTCGATCCTTCCAGATTGTGACTGGACGACCGGACAGCTGCTTCTCCAAGAGCCACACGACAGACGGACTCGAATCAGCGCGACACGTCTGCTAACGTCATGACATCTGAAACAGGCGACTGTCTCTTGATCAGCTGTTTCGTAGCTAGAGCTTTTGGTATCGTCCCGATACCAAGTAAATACAGGGCCAATATCGCCGATACCAATACTTTTTCATATTAAGGCTGATCTATCATGGAACTGCTGACCTTTTGGTGTTTTTGTGATTTTTGTCTCTGACCTAGAATACAATTTTGGCAAACTTTATAGGTGACAACAAAATACTTTATTATCACAAGTAACATTTTTCTGTAAATATTCTTTGGAGTTGAATTGCTCTTTCCATAATGTTTTTTCTTATACTACATCTTTCAATACTTGTGTAATTCTGTTTGTACTGTGTGCCCTTTCCTGTTGCTTTAACTTTAAATTTCTCCGTTGTGGGATAGATAAAGATGCTAAAGGATCTAAGGTTATTTTATCTTAGATAGCACCTTTCAATTGGATACATGACATGTACAGGGTTATTTCAAGGTCTTAATTATGTTTTTTTTTTTGGCTCCAGTAACGTATGACTTAAGTATCATGTACTTTGAAAGTTAATATGAATTGATGCTGAAACTGACCACTTTTATCTACCTGGATACTCTGTTGGACTGAAGGACACAGCGACGGCGCTGGGAGAAAAAAAACCTTGAGTATCGATCTTTTTACACGAGTATCATTCATATCAATACCATACCAGCGTTGGTATCGATATTAACGATATTTGGATCGATCTGCCCAGCTCTATTCGTAGCAGCTGACCCGCCTCGAGCTCGTCAGCTTCTACGTCCTGCAGCAGCTGGATCGTCCAGTTGAGCTTCACCTCGGATCATCTCAGGACCTTTCGAGGTGGACTAACCGGTCCACGAGCTGGAAGGCACCGCGGTCCCTCTCTGCTGTGCTCGGTCACTCGTTTAGACCGCCCAGTCTTGGCTCGGTCAACCACGCGCTGGTTTGGGGGCCGAGCAGCCACGGGTTCCAGCGGTGCCGGGGACCCTCCGGTCCTCGTTCCAGATGTTGTTTCGGTTTATATCGGTGGGGCTGCTCATCCGTTTATTCGCGTCATCTCCTGACAGTATGGCGTCGGCCTCAAAGATATTGTTGTTGCCCGGACGACGCCTGGCATGGAGGCTACTCGCTGCTGGTCCGGGACTTATCTCTGCAACGCTGGACGCTCCAGTTTGTCCCCGGTTTGTGGTGATCTGCGGTCAGATGTCTACATACTGTCTGCAGGGGGCGGATCGGTCCTTCTGCGGCTGGTGGAGACCTGCCGCCGCGGACATGGATGGTGTTGCTGGAGGCCGGTTCAGGAAAGCTAAGCTAAGTAGTCCTGAACTGCTACCCGCGGCAACCACCGCCACTGGATCCGGGCTGCAGCGTCACAGAGCCGGGACGGGAGCCCCCGACGTAGCGGCGGCGGCATGCTGCCCCGTCCAGCAGTCTACACGCCGGATGGGTCAGCTGACCTGGCAGGGGCCGTCTGGTGACCTGGTGGGGCCCAGCACCGCCGGGGGAGACGACAACGGCCTGGTCCGGTCCGCGTGATGAACCGGGCTCTGGGACGGTCGGCTCCGTCGCTCGCCGGACTGAAGGAGCTCGGTCTTCCCAGAGGAGACGGTCTGGTTCATCGGTGTTTCCTCCTCTGACCTGGAGATATCTCACTGGTCATCATTATGGAGATATACTGGTTCTAACGGCTGTTAACTGTTTTAACGGCGGTTACCAGGAGTTAGCACTCGGACCACGGGACCTGGCATGAAAAGGAGCGCTGGACGCTAGCAGCTCCCCGAGTACACCAGATTTTTCCTGGTGTACTGAAACTTGAATTTCCCCCTTGGGAGATTAATAAAGTATTTTGAATTGAATTGAAAAAAACTGCTCTTCAGAAAACCTGCAGTCTAGTTCTTTGTCGAGTCTGTGGTCTCGTTTCACTTCTCATTGCGCCGGACCGGACCGGACCGTTCCCGATCGCGCAAAAACAGCAACGCGGAGTACAGTCGACCGCCGAAGCCTCGCGTTCGTCTTTTAGGTTTGGAGACTCGTTCATGAAAACGAAACAGAACAATATCCTGCGAATCAAACGTCAGGATTTGACTTTTGTGGCTGTCAGGCAGTTGACCAAAGTCAAACCCGACGGAACCGTGAAATGAAACAAAATGAATGATTCACGTTGAGACGACGGCGATGATCTCTGAAGATCTGCATTATTGTGAAATGAAAAAAAAAAAACCTGAATGTCTCAGCAGACAACGTGCAGGAAGTAGAGATAGTTAACCTTTAAGCTCCTGCCGTGACGGTCTACATTAAGCCTGCTGTACGGCGGGAATTAGATTACTGATCACATGTTCTAGCTGCGCTCTGGTGTCACGAACAGTGTCGTCCTGTCTGCGCGGCGCATCACGGACTCATCAGGCTCAGATGGAAATGTCTCCGAGGCAGCGAGGAGAAATGGAAGAGTCGGCAGATCTCAGACGGACAAAGATTTGATTCTGCTTTCATACAGGAAAAAAAACAAAATGTTCAGAAGCAGATTAATGATGGTTACGTTTCCGTTGACTGTCGCCTCCATTACCAAGATAACAAAGTTCATATCAGCACATGTGACCTTTTTTAGCTCGTCTACAAATGAGTCTGCGTCCAAAAAAATTAAAAGTTGACTGTTGAATGTTGCCCTCTGCATTCCTGAGCTCTTTTCTCTCCGGCTGGATTGTTTTCTCCCAAAATGATCCTTTCAGGAGTTTCGCAGCAGTTACATATTTACTGCATTAGGTTATGGAGGAAATGGAACGGTGGAAAGTCCCCCCCTCGGGTCACCGTCACCTATTTCAGTCAGGCATTTCCTGCGGTCAGACCCGCGGCATTTTTTTCTTTTCATACAAAAAAGGCCAAAGTGCACAACAGCAGCTTTGGACAGTCAGCAGACAATCGAATGACCTCAGAATAGCAGCGGTTTATGAGAGGAGCGCGGCCAATCGGGGGGGAAAACACGCCGCCCGGGCAGATGTTTGGATGCTGTTCGGATCTCTACGACTTTCTGTTCCCGTGTTTTACAGGAGCGGTAACGGAGGCCGCGGTCCTGGACGTCCAGGGTGACGACGACGACGTGGCTGCGGGGGGAAACTACGAATGACGGTGCTCTGATGGGTCTCCGTCCACGGCTCAGAAGAAGAAGGAGAAGCTAAAGTTATGTTGTGGAAAAAATAAGGTCCGATCTCGATGAGAAAATCAAAATAGAATTTATTAAAGATAAAAATAAACAGAATACTGAATGAGGACTCTGTCTTTACAGAGAGGAGGATTTCTTTTACACCAAGACAAAGAGATGTTGATTCCCAAAGTGTGGGCCGCGGCCCCCTGGTGGGCCGCCGCGGTACTGCAGGTGGGCCGTGAGAGGTCATTAGAATCCTCGATCTTTTAAAATATATTTTTTTAAATATTAACCACATGATTTAAAAACATTAATAAGTAACAAAACAAACCAGTTAAGTGTTATTCTACAGTCCCTGACAAAAGTCTTGTCGCTTGGGTACAAGTTGACCTTAAGTGCACCTAAATATTAGAAATCAATTCCTTTTTTTTTTTTTTTTTTTTTTTTTTTTTTTTACAAGAAATGGCTCATTTCAATCCCAACAGCTTTTTAAATAATGTTTTGGTGCCAAACGAAACTGCTGAAAAGCATTCTAACATTCACAGCTTGGTAAAGCCCACTGAGTCAGTTTTTGCAAAGACAAAAGTCTTGTCGTCTTGTCATATGATGCACCCAATCCTAGATTACAGCCACACCTGTGATCAGTAATTGATCAATCAATTAGTGGGTGTGTATAAAAAAGAACCCCAGCACACCAGACCGTCACATAAACTGCAACTTGACCACTGACGACATGCCTAAGATTCACCCTGAGACCAAAGCATTGATTATAAAGAGGCTGAAGACCAGATCCACTGCTGAGGTACCTCTTTGCTATTCCTGATGACTTCATCAATAAATTGTATGAATCATTGTCGAACCGCATGGATGCAGTCCTTCAAGCTCATGGAAGTCATACAAGATATTAAATATGGATCGCACAGCACCACGACTTAATTCACTGATGTTATGCAACATATTTTTGTATTTGAAGTAAATTATTTGTTCAATTTTCACATTAGACTCTGTAGGCGACAAAACTTTTGTCTTGCCAAAATCTGACCTTTCTGTGTTCATAAAATGATCAATCTTTCTTCAGTGAAGCAAATTTATTTTAGTATATTAAACATGATTTGGGAGGGTTTTAGCTTTCATATGAGCCATTTCTAAAACCAGTGGATTAATTAAAAGTCAGGTTATAAGCTGTTGTTTCTACAAAATGGATGAGTGACAAGACTTTTGTCAGGGACTGTACTGTCATCTTAACTTAATATGACAAGTGTCACCTTATTTGTTGACCCCTCACATTAATATCAGAACGTAGCTTCTAGTCCTGGATGTTGATCACAGTTGTAATTAAAGGTTTCGGTGGGCTGGGGAGATTTTTCAAATTGGGCCTTGATATTCTGAAGTTTGGGAATGTCTGCTCTACAGGTGTGCATACAGAGTGGATCACAGCAGGTGGCGAGGAAGGCAAAGGGACATTTGTCTTAAATGAGAGTGATAATTGATTTTGGGGACATTATACAGTTCCTTGATCAAGAGGTTAGTTACTTGATGATAATTGAATTTATTAATGTTTATTCAGAATCACAACTGACTTTTTTCTTCTCCCATCTGCTTAGTTAATTTGTTTACTTTTCTTCATCAGTGAATCACAGCTGTCCTCTCTTGCCTTTTGTACACTTGATTCTTTGGTCTGTTGATTATGACGTGTATTTGTACAAATTGTTAAGAAAGACAAATCACTTTTAAACATATTATTAAAGACAAATAAAATGAACAAAATTACAAGATGAATAAACTGAATAAAATTCCACAATTTCCCTGAGGGAGACCTCCCAAGGGATTAATAAAGTTCTATCTAATCTAATCTAAAAATTTCCTCCAGTGACACAAAGAAACAACAAGGAAAACCAATCCATCCATCCATCATCTTTAATCCTCTGCAGGGTCACGGGGATCAGCTGGAGTCGATCCCAGCTCTCTACGGACGAAAGGTCTCAACAAGGAAACCCTCTAATTAAACATAGTTTAAAGCTTTCTGTTGTTTGACCCGATCGGATCCATAAAACGCCGCCTGCCTGCTGTAAATAGGGGTGTGAAAAAAATTGATTTGCCAATATATCGTGATTTTCGGCCGCCCAATATAACTGATTTTTCAGGTCCTAATATCGACATTTTTGGAAAATTCATGTATTCATGTATTAGACGCATTGTGAATACCTAAATGTGCAAAAACACTAATAATACACAATTAATAGGTTGTTTTGAAGCAAATAGTTTTGACTCAATTTGTCCTCTGAATGATCAATATCATCTGATGAACATATACAGCAACTTGATTTTTCATCTCTACTTTTAATTTTGATATTAACTGGGTAAAATATCACAATATATTGTGATATCGCGATATTGTGATAATATCATATCGAGACCCAAGTACAGTGATCTCTTATTTTTCGTGGTTAATGGAGACCGGCGAAAATCAAAATCCGCTAACTGTAGCCGGATCCCCCCCGGAGCCTAAATAATGTGTTTAAAATATGTTTAAAAACCGCAAAAAAGTAGCGAAACAAGACAAAGGCTCAACTGTGGTCTTTCTGTTACCTTCACAGCCTCTGGTCTCTGAACCGTAGTAAACAAACCGCTGCTATTGTGCTATTTTTGGCTCGTAATTAGCGGCTAACACGCTAACAACAACAAAAGAAAAAGTCTGGTTTTCTCTGCATGGAACGGGAACTTTATTCTGGCACTGCAGGAACTTGTAACATCACACAGGTTGTATTGTTGGGCTCCTGTCGGTTAACAGAGAATGTAAATCTATACACGCTGGGCTGCTGTTGATGCTCACTACACTTTTCATCTAACCCCGTTTTCATTCTGCCGTCCCACGACACACACACTACATTACCCATAAGGCCACCTTCTTAAAGGAGCCAGGCTGGCTCACAACATTTCTTTGCTGTGAGAGAACGCGCACAACATCCTGTGATGTTGCTGCGATTTTTTCTTGATTTTTTTATTATATTATATATTTCTGAAAAATCCGCGAATAACTAAAACCGAAGAAATTGACGAGGGATCACTGTATCATGATACATATCGTATTGCGAGGTCCTTGCCAATACTCACCCCCAGCTGTAAATACGTTTATTTCCCGCTGACGGTTGGACATTTGAACGTGGAGGTCAGTGGAGACGGACTCACCTTCTGGAGACTAGTGGTCATTCTGGGAACTGCACGTTAAAATGCTGGAGCATTTTTTATTTTACACTCTGAAGGAGCCATCTTCTCTGTTGAGTGAGTTTCATGACTTGTGTGGTCGCTGCTGTCGTCCTGGACTTTATTCTGGCACGAATAAAGGAATGCAGGAATGCATCCCCCCCACCCCCACCCCCCAGTTTCCTCCTCGTTTCCACCAGATTTCACCGTCACATCAGCTCTCTCTCCAGGGAGACGTGGAGCGTCGTAAACACCGGCCTCCTGAGGGGAGAAGCGGTGACGCCGCCCTCGTTCTTTCTCTTCTGTCCATTCCCTCCCTTCCCACTTGACAGCAGCCTCCCGTGTTAATTATCACTTTGGAGATGAACATCTCCTGCAGACAGCAAACAAACAAGTGGACCGCTTTGGTGAAGCGTCATCACGCGGGCTGATTGCGCCGCAGAAGTGATCACTGCCAACTGTAAACAGTAATTACCGCACTCACGGCTTTTTATCCGCGCCAAGCGTATAATTCTGGAGCTCCTCCGTCGTAAAAAGATTCATTTGTATTTGTGTCTTTGGGTGGGAGTTTTTGGTTTATCGGTGATGTGCTGTTATTTTAGGACACCGTCAGAAAGAGGGTCAGAAGGTCGGAGAAGTAGAGGAAAGCGAACAAAGAAAAGTTTCCAGCCGAGAGAAGAGCGAGGCGGCTGCCCGCCGGTGAACGGCGGTCGTAACAAAACGGTTTCCTGCCGCCAGAACGTCCCTAAAACTCTCATTACAAGAGAACGAGAAGAACTGGAACTGGTTTGCTCTGACTGTGAGAGAAGTGAGAGATAGACTGTATAAAAAGAACTGGACAAACCTCCCGTGACGTCACCCACAGGTCTTCTACAGAGCGCTCCGGAAGCCTTTCTTGATGTGAAACTGGTGGAACTGGGGAGAAGCTGACTGGAACACTTCATCAGGTCCAGTTTCTTCAGAACTGACTCAATTCAGTTGGAAATGTTCCTCAGAGATTCTGCTGCTCATCCATGATGAGAACCTCCAGTTCCTCCAACATCTCAAAGCTGCTCTGCTGGACTCAGATCTGGAGACTGTGGAGGACACTGGAGGACAGTAGACTCATTGTTTCTAGAAACCAGATGATGATCCTGGTGCATCATCCTCCTGGAAGTCTTCATCAGAAGATGGTCCACTGTGGTCATGAAGGGATGGAGATGGTCAGCAACGATCCTCAGGTATCAGCTGGTACTGAGAACATCTCCTCCAGACCATCACACCACCACCAGCAGCAGCCTGAACCGTTGATGGACCAGGATGGATCCAGGCTTCCATGTTGGTTCCATCTGGATGCGCAGCTGAAATCCAGACTCATCAGACCAGACAACGTTCTTCCAGTCTCCTGTGGTCCAGTTCTGGTGAGTCTGTGTGGATCGTAGCCTCAGTGACTCCTGCTGTGGTCTTCTGCAGCTGGAGAACATATGCTTCCAGGTTCCAGTCTTGTTCAGAGATGGTTGAGTTCTCATGGTCGTTCTATCATCTCCAACCAGTCTGTCCATCCTCCTCTGAGCTCTGACACCAACATCTGGGTATCTTCTCTGTCTGGGACCATCCTCTGGAAACCCTGGAGATGGTTGTGGTGGAGATGATCCCAGTAGACCATCAGAACAATCAGACCAACAACCAGGACACGTTCAGAGTCGCTTCACTGTCCACATCCGTGGATTCAACAGTTTCTGTGCGAAATGAGTCGCGCTTCGTATGAGGTTATATATAGGTTGCTCCAGCCAGAATGAGTCATGGTTGGTCAAAACATTTAAGACTAACTTTGATCATGTAGTTTTATTCAACACAGTGAATTAAATGTTGTGCTGCGTGGCTGGCTTCATGTTCACTCTCACAGTTAACTTTACAATGTGTAAAGTTACAAGATCTCCAAATGTATTTTGGGTAAAATCGTCATCAACAGCCATCCACCAGCGTCATCGTCAGTCACTTGTCAACAGAGTCAACGCGGTGGATCAAAGACTAATGTAATTATGAGTGGCAGATGTAAACATAAAAGTGGAGCTACAAAACGCAAAGAAAAGGAAAAAGGAGCGCAGGAGAAAACGAAACTTAAAAAGCTGGACACGTATTTTGTTCGTCCCAATCCTGGAGATGAACCTGACATTGTTGTTCAGCGCGGTTAGGTAGCCAGATTTACAGGTACAATTACCCACAATCACTGACACTGAAAACAATACGGGAGTTAGTTGTAAACTAATAATGTGGTTGTTATTGGGCACCCCCCCCCCCCCCCCCCGCCTAACGTTATTATTAGGGACCAGGTAGCCTAACGTTATTATTAGGGACCAGGTAGCCTAACGTTATTATTAGGGACCAGGTAGCCTAACGTTATTATTAGGGGCCAGGTAGCCTAACGTTATTATTAGGGGACCAGGTAGCCTAACGTTATTATTAGGGGCCAGGTAGCCTAACTTAACAGGTAGCCTAACGTTATTATTAGGGGCCAGGTAGCCCTAACGTTATTATTAGGGGCCAGGTAGCCTAACGTTATTATTAGGGACCAGGTAGCCTAACGTTATTATTAGGGACCAGGTAGCCTAACGTTATTATGAGGGGCCAGGTAGCCTAACGTTATTATTAGGGACCAGGTAGCCTAACGTTATTATTAGGAGCCAGGTAGCCTAATATTATTATTAGGGACCAGGTAGCCTAACGTTATTATTAGGGGCCAGGTAGCCTAACGTTATTATTAGGGGCCAGGTAGCCTAATGTTATTATTAGGGACCAGGTAGCCTAACGTTATTATTAGGGGCCAGGTAGCCTAACGTTATTATTAGGGACCAGGTAGCCTAACGTTATTATTAGGGGACCAGGTAGCCTAACGTTATTATTAGGGGCCAGGTAGCCTAACGTTATTATTAGGGGCCAGGTAGCCTAACGTTATTATTAGGGGCCCAGGTAGCCTAACGTTATTATTAGGGACCAGGTAGCCTAACGTTATTATTAGGGGCCAGGTAGCCTAACGTTATTATTAGGGACCAGGTAGCCTAACGTTATTATTAGGGGCCAGGTAGCCTAACGTTATTATTAGGGACCAGGTAGCCTAACGTTATTATTAGGGACCAGGTAGCCTAACGTTATTA
This sequence comes from Hirundichthys speculiger, assembly GCA_018398805.1. NCBI lineage: Eukaryota > Metazoa > Chordata > Actinopteri > Beloniformes > Exocoetidae > Hirundichthys > Hirundichthys speculiger. The sequence goes on along the minus strand of JAGFBZ010000960.1, from coordinate 343,297 downwards.
TTAGGGAACCAGGTAGCCTAACGTTATTATTAGGGACCAGGTAGCCTAACGTTATTATTAGGGGCCAGGTAGCCTAACGTTATTATTAGGGACCAGGTAGGCCTAACGTTATTATTAGGGGCCAGGTAGCCTAACGTTATTATTAGGGGACCAGGTAGCCTAACGTTATTATTAGGGACCAGGTAGCCTAACGTTATTATTAGGGGCCAGGTAGCCTAACGTTATTATTAGGGACCAGGTAGCCTAACGTTATTATTAGGGACCAGGTAGCCTAACGTTATTATTAGGGGCCAGGTAGCCTAACGTTATTATTAGGGACCAGGTAGCCTAACGTTATTATTAGGGGACCAGGTAGCCTAACGTTATTATTAGGGGACCAGGTAGCCTAACGTTATTATTAGGGACCAGGTAGCCTAACGTTATTATTAGGGGCCAGGTAGCCTAACGTTATTATTAGGGACCAGGTAGCCTAACGTTATTATTAGGGGCCAGGTAGCCTAACGTTATTATTAGGGACCAGGTAGCCTAACGTTATTATTAGGGGACCAGGTAGCCTAACGTTATTATTAGGGACCAGGTAGCCTAACGTTATTATTAGGGCCAGGTAGCCTAACGTTATTATTAGGGGCCAGGTAGCCTAACGTTATTATTAGGGGACCAGGTAGCCTAACGTTATTATTAGGGACCAGGTAGCCTAACGTTATTATTAGGGACCAGGTAGCCTAACGTTATTATTAGGGGCCAGGTAGCCTAACGTTATTATTAGGGACCAGGTAGCCTAACATTATTATTAGGGACCAGGTAGCCTAACGTTTTTGTTCTCATGGTTTGTTAGACTTAATGTCGGTTTTGTCGGGTTACGTCAGCAAGCACAAGATGATGAGCTCGTCGTATAACCTTTCAATAGTGGTGAGTACTTCTGCTATTTTATATTTAATCTAGATTTGTACGTGAACGTGTGGGCCGCTGTGCTAATTTTACAAAACGTTCCCACTATTGATACAGTAACTGTGCTCTTATTAGTTGAAGTTGCTCGTTAAAGTGGGTGTCAGATTGATGATGTAGCTACCTGTGGCGCTGAACTGCTTTGACTTTGTGTTGTTATAATATTAGGGTCCAGGTAGCCTAATGTTTTTGTTGTTCTCTTGGTTTGTTAGACTTCATGACGGTTTGACTGATTTCAAAATGACATGGTCGCTCTTCGTGGTGTTGATCTCTTCCTCAAATGCTTTAAGCTATGAGTCAAAAATGTAGTAATGCTTTCAAGTCCCGCTGTTGCGGGCATACGTATGTTGTAAAACGATGTAATCACAAGCTTTATTGGGTTTAAAGGACATGTTCCGCTACTGAACGAGCCTGATATGTATCTGAGGAAATCAATCAAACATGGCAACACGGGCTGTTGCTTCTGTCACGCTAACAATTGCGTCATCAAATGTTTAAAACAAGCAGGAAGATGAAAGCTGCAGTCGCCCAGAACCGGAGGAGCGCCCCCACTGCCGGGGGGGATGGAAATAATAAAATGGGGGGGAAAAACATTTGCACCTTAAGGACCTGTTTTTATCTGATAATAAAGATCATTTGGCAGCAAGTTTTTCCTCATATTTTTAATCTACTGTAGTGCAGTGATTCCCAAAGTGTGGGCCGCAGCCCCCTGGTGGGCCGTCGTGGGACTGCAGGTGGGCCGTGAGAGGTCATTGAAATTAAACTTAAATCCTCAATCTTTTTTAAAAATGTTTTTAATTACTGTAAACTATTCATGACATGATTAAAAAACATTCAGAAGTAATAAAACAAAGCAGTTAAGTGTTATTCTACTGTCATCTTAACTTAATATGACAAGTGTCACCTTATTTGTTGACCCCTCACATTAATATCGGATCATGGTTCCTGGTCCTGTATGTTGATCACAGTTGTGATTAAAGGTTTCGGTGGGCTGTGGAGATTTTTCACATTTCAAATAGGACCTTGGTATTCTGAAGTTTGCTGCTGTAGAGAGAAGCTGGAAGGGAAATTACAGTTTTACAGGCTGTTCCTTTAATGCTAATGCTAATGCTAATGTGAACCCTGGTTGGTTCAGGATTCAGAATTGGACCAATAGTTTTCAACAGATAAAATGGATAAAATAATTGCCGTTTGTGGTGGTGTAGTATATGGGCAGTGGTAATAATTTCGACAAATAATTGCTCACAGCAACATTAAAAAAGAATTAAAAAAAAAAAAGAATTAAAAATAAACTATTTAGTTCATTTTTTGAAATGGTGAACTGAACTAGTTCATTTTAATTTCTATGAACTATGAACTGAACTAGTTCGTGTAAAAAGCGAACTTGCCCAACACTGCCAGCCCAGTAGCTAACTGCTGGACCGACACCGTCCCCGGTTCAGAACAGAGAAACCACTGAGAGTAAATCTACGGTCGTGAAGAGCTGCTGACGACGACGTACGTCGTCACACCTGTGGCCTCACCTCTCCCCCTCATTGTTTTTGCTCTGCTTTCTTTGGCTCGGCGGGCGCTCTGCCGCCGCCGCGCTCTGGGACGTGATGTCAGGGCGGACGTCAGGAGCACCTGTTGTCCTACGCGCTCAGACGGGGGGGGGGGGGGGGGGGGGGGGGGGGTTCGCGACCCCTGACGAGGCAGCATCTGGATGCGGAGCCCGTCCAGCGTCGCCTTGACAACACGCAAGCTTGAGCTGTAGATTCTTTTTTTTTTTTTCCCCTCAGACGCACACACACCACCGCGAACACGCTCCCTGAGTTAATCACAGGAAGTTGGTAGCAGAGGCGCTTTGATTCCAACAGGAAACACCCTCCATTGTTCTCCTGCGGTGGTGGGCCCACGCCCGCAGGCTGGCCTCGCATTAAAAAGACATTTTTTTGTCATAATTCTCCGTCGCAGTTAGCCGATTTTACGCTCCACTCCCATTACAGGCATCAGGCTGCCGTCTGGGATGCTGTTCCGGGGTTTGTCAGAGGAAATGTGTGGGTTTTAATCCAGTTTTCGTGTCCATAAAGATGACTTTAACGCCCTTCTCCTCAAGCAGGGGTTGGAGGAAAAAAAGGGAGAAAAACAAACTCAGGCACAATCAAAGCCAGCCTCAACCAGAGAGTAATTATGTTAGTTCTGAAAGTTGGGTTTGATTAACTTTTGACTGACTGTCCTTCCTCGGCGTCGATCGATGGGACTGTTGGAGGAAACTCTGGAGAGGAATATCTCATCATCCTCAATCAAACTTTTTTAGGACAAACAAAGGATTTATGGAAAGCTGGCTTTAGGGATGGAACGGTTAGCGGTATTACGGTAAAGTGCGGTAAAATTTTACGAGATAACGATTACGGTTTGCGATTGACTTCATCTCATTATCGCGGTCGATTACCAGGATGTGTAATATCAGCCTCATTCAATGCGAGCGACTCGCAGCACCTGCGAGCGCGACTGCGCGACGATGTCTGGTGTTCTCGGATAGAGATTTAAGAACGGGTAATATGTAGCTTGTAACATCGGCATCGTAACGTTAGCATGGTGGAAAGTAGTGATAGCACGCAGGACATTTACCAACCCACTAAAAGGATGAAATCCAAGGTCTGGACATATTTTTTTTGGTTTTTTTAAGAATGCAGAGGGACAACTGGTGGAGGACAGTTATCGTGTCTGCAGAGCACTTGTTTACATTTTAATGTGATTTGTACAAGCAACTTGAAGGAGCTAAGGCTAATGCTTCAAGCTACTGAGATGTTTGACCAAGACTAACCTGGTCGGCGCGCTTCGCTAACTCACATTTCGTAAACGTTACCGTTGATCGAAAAATGACCGGAACGATGTTCTTCTGATGCAGTTAAAATATTAATTTATTCCATTAACTGATCCAACAATCATAACAGCAGTTAGCGTCACAGCGGGCTGGGTCAAACAGCTAACCAATAACAGGCAGCTACCTTTATACCTGACCCTCAGGTAACAACACAGCGACACACCCACAGACACACAGAGTGAACTACAATTCAGAACAACATTTTGGCTCCTAAACAACTGTTTTCTTTATTTGCACATTTATACTTATTTAAGGTTCAGCTTAAAGTCCAAAGTTTATTTCATTTGAACTTGCTCTATAATTTTTGTTCCTGATCTTTGTTTAACAACCATAGTAGGTCAAAATATGTAAAGTGTTTATTTAAATTTGCACCAGACAAATAAGTTCCTGTTATTTATTTTGTTTATTTAAAATAAAACCTCTTCCTGTGCCAGTTGTTTGCCCTTTTAATGTGAAAGTTTCATTTTGATGAGATTTTGGCTTCTGATGTTTTAGTATGACAAGAAAATCACAAGGTTTTGTAAATTTCCCCATTGTGGGACAAATAAAGGAATATAAAGGAATATCTTATTTAAATGTATGTCTTTTTTGGACATTTGTACAGCAATTAAGAATATCGCGATAATATCGTAAACCTTGATAATTTGGTCACTATAATCGAGATATCAAATTCATTCAAGTCATTACCAACAATCGATGACCACAGGTGGATGGAGGAACCAAGATTGAATGGAGAACAAGACCCCAAGATACTTTTACTCCTCCACCTGAGGCAGCACCTCATCCCAAAACCCGAAGAGGGCGCTCTGCTCTTTTCTGCCTAAAAACCCAAATTTCTCAGTGCTGACTCTCATCCCCGCCGTTTCATGTTATCTGCAAACCCGGAGATCGAGCTGAAGGTGACAGATCGATGAAACCAACAGGACCACACCATCTGCAAAGATCAGGCTATCCTGAAGTCACCAAACTGGACCCCCCTGCACTCCCTGGCTGCACCTAGAAACTCCGACCGTGTCGGATCAGTACCCAAGAGGGATATTTCTGGCGCTTCCCAGTGGCGTAACCAAGTCATTGGTGCCAAACGTTGGCCAGATTAGTCCCAAATGTGTCTGCTGTCAGGCTTAAAATGGCCAAACGGTTTGGGTCCACTATGGTTTCAGTATTAAGGGCCCCAAATGGGTCAGCTGGGGGCCAGTATGGGTCCAAATTATGTTGGTTCCACATAGTGACGTATGTCCCATATCAGAAAAACAAACCAGTATGGCCCCCACTCAAAGTCCAATTACATCCCACTCAGAGTCCAGATGGGCGAACGGAGGAAGAGCCACCATAAAACCCCCCCGACGGACCTGCGTGGGACCCATTCTGTCACCCAGCTTTGGCTCATATGGGGCCCACATAAAGATTCTGGCTGGGTGCTGCTGCTACCCCCTAAAACCCCTAACCCTAACCCCCCCTAACCCCTAACCCCTAACCCTAACCCCCCCTAACCCCTAACCCCTAACCTACCCCCTAACCTAAAAACCCCCTACCCCCCCTAACCCCTAACCCCTAACCCCTACCCCCTAACCCTAACCCCTAACCCCTAACCCTAACCCCCTAACCCTAAACCTTAACCTACCCCCTACCCCCTAACCCTAACCCTAACCTTAACCCTATCGTAACCCCATAACCCCTAACCCCTAACCCCTAAAAACCCCTAACCTAACCCCCTAACCCTAACCCCCCCTAACCTACCCCCTACCCCCTAACCCTAACCCCTAACCCCTAACCCTAACCTTAACCCTATCGTACCCTAACCCTAACCCCTAACCCTAACCCCTAACCCTAACCCTAACCCTAACCCCAAACCTAACCCTCCCCTAACCCCTAACCAACCCCAACCCTAACCCCTAACCCTAACCCTAACCCTAACCCCCTAACCCCCCCTAACCCTACCCTAACCCTAACCTCTAACCCTAACCTACCCCCTAACCCTCACCCTAACCCTAACCTTAACCCTAACCCCAAACCCTAACCCCTAACCCCCCTAACCCTAACCCCTAACCTAACCCCTAACCCCTAACCCCTAACCCCTAACCCCTAACCCCTAACCCTAACCCCCTAACCCCTTAACCCCCTAACCCCTAACCCTAACCCTAACCCCCAAACCCCTAACCCCTAACCCCTAAACCCCTAACCCCTAACCTAACCCCTAACCCTAACCCTAACCCTAAAACCCCCCCTAACCCTAACCCCTAACCCCCCTAACCCCTAACCCCCCCTAACCCCTAACCCTAACCCCTAACCCTAACCCCTAACCCCTAACCCCTAACCCCTAACCCCTAACCCCTAACCCCTAACCCCTAACCCCTAACCCTAACCCCTAACCCCTAACCCTAACCCCTAACCTAACCCCTAACCCTAACCCCTAACCCCTAACCCCTAACCCTAACCCCTAACCCTAACCCCTAACCCCTAAACCCTAACCCCTAACCCCTAACCCCTAACCCCTAACCCTAACCTTAACCCCTAACCCCTAACCCTTCCACTCTACAAGGCCACGTTTTGCTCTCTCTGATGTTTTTGTTTCTTTCCCTGAGTCGGTCTGAACTCTAAATGTTTTGTCAGCATTTCCTCCAGCATCCCCATTAAGAGGGAAAAAGAAACGACGGCACCGCGTTGAAGAGTTTCCATTTTCTCTCGCGGTTGCAGGATGGATGAGTTGGGGGGACGATGCTGGCCAGATCCCAGCATCTGACCCGACCCACAGGTGAGGTGATGTTTCCCCGGAGGACCGGTGGTGTTTGTAGCATTTATCGTGACACCTCGTGTAGACCGCCGCTGGGTTACTTTTCCTCTGAACGAACTCAAACTTTCCAGCATCTCTGGATTGTTTTTTCTTTGTTTGTTTTTAAATCTTTGGGTCGGCAGCCCCTTCGTTCCACAGAAGCCCGTCTGTGAGGCGCCCGAAGGCCCCGCCCGGTGTGATAGTTTTGTCTGGGGCAGCCTCTGTTCCTGATCTCGGCGAGGCTGGAGGGTGTCTGGTATCTGGTTCAGAGTCTGCGGGGGTGAAATGGGAGGTGTTGTTTTGACACCGCGGGATAACCCTCTTTGTTCTCACTTATCTCCCTCCTCTGAAGCTCGCCCGTGCACGGTGTTTCCCTGTGATGTCTGGGTGTGAGATTAGCGCGTCGTCTCCTCTGAGCCGCCAGCAGAGTCGGGATATCAAGGCGATGAGGTTCTTCACTCGGGCGCTGTTTTGTTTGTTTTGGTCCCGCTATTCGGCGCGGCGTCGCTGCCGTCGCGTCTTTTGTTTCTTCTCGGGGCGGGTCAGCTGGTCCCTCTTCTTCGTGACGTGTTGCAGAATGATGCTTTGAACGGCGCCGTGAAAGATGGCATCCACCGGGTGGCAGCACCTGCAGCACCGGCTGTCGTTACCGCTGCATTTATCATGTGACTCTGAAAACTACCGCTGATCTGGAAGGTGCTGATTTGGTGCAACAGTAAAAGGGAAAACTGGGAGGAATATCATTGGCCACAGTTACATGATGTTTTTTTAATTCGGAATTAATAATTCCGAATTAAATAATTCCGAATTAAACTATTTTCCTTTCGAGTTTACATGGAAATAGTAATTCCGAATTGAGGTTTACATGGAAAACACGTTTGATCGGCTTTATCCAACTCCGCTTTAGGTCTGGGGGTTGGGAAGGGTTCTGATTGGATGGGGGGGGGGGCGGACATCTTTACATCTACTGGAAGAAAACAAACTTAGCAACAACTCGGTTAGCAACAACATTCCACTTATTTTTGACCTGGGTGGCGTCTCTATCTGTGAAACCTCCTTCATTTAACCTGGCCGCTACAACTTTGAAAAGCTCACAATTTTTATGTTTCCTGCCATCTGTTCTTTTAATTATTTCCAGTTACTCCAAGCTATTTATTAAATAAATCGTCTCTCTGCTCTTTTGAACACCGTTTACTGCGTGCCGCCATCTTGAAACTTTGTTTTGAAAACAAGCCCAGCGGAATATAAGCGTCATCATCGCGACAGACGGGCAAGAGAACTAGCATGCGCAGAAAGACGGGAATTAATTTAAACAGGAATGAGTGTTTACATGACCGCGGAATTATTTAATTCAGAATTATAATCAGAATAAACCAGGCACTTACTTCGGAATTAAGTTGAATTCGGAATGGACATTTTCATATGGAATTAGGTGTTTACATGGTAACTTTTATTCGGATTTAACTTTAATTCTGAATTAAAGAGGAATTAAACTTAAACGCACTGAATGAAATTCCAGGCTCTTGTTTTGTTGGGACCTAAAGCTCTTCCACGAAGCATCCGGTCCAAAGGTGTAACTTTGAGTTGAACAGATCAATGTCACTTTTTCTTTTTTACTGCCATTGAGAAAATCTACCACATTGTCGTGTTTATAAAACCTAACATTCATTTCAGATAAGTATGATATGATATCGAGGGGGTTGTGGTGGCTGGTTTAAATGATCCCCCCCATAAATGATCAGGTCCATCTCAGCAGCAGTCACCTTGGCAGAAATTCCTCTCGCCGATCGTCTCCTCGTCCTTTGCGATGATGCAAATCATGGCTTCGTCAGGTTTGGGTTTTAAAGGTGAAATCTTGGTGATAAATGATTTTGACCTCCTCAGTTTGCCTGAACTAAAACCCAACATTAATTTAACGTCTTAAAGGGGCAGCAGAAAGTTTCCAGTTATTAACTCTTAACCGGTTTGATGGGAAGCAACGTCCGTGAGTGAACACTTTCCATTTGAAGGCGAGATATTGTTTCAAGGTTTTTTTTAAAACCTTGAACGTATCTGTTACCCCTACCCCCCCCCCCCCCCCCCCCCCCCCCCTCCTCCCCCACCACCACCATCCAGTACCTGGGTTTTTGTTTCTCAAAGAGCCCATGTGGTTTTTCTGAACAGGAGCTCGTATTTCAGCCCGAGGCTCCGGAGCGAACGTTCCTCTGGTGAGAAGTCCTGAATGGCACCGAGAGGCGGGAAACTCTATCCCGCAGAGAAAAGAGACAGAGGCTTCATTTTGTACAGTCCACAGCGGGGGGGGGGATTAATGGATGTGGGCCTTTCTGAAGGAACGCTGGGCCTCGGCGCCTTGAGATGTGCACGGGAGCGACGGCTAAGAAAAGGATTTTCAGGACGTGCGTTGACGGCGCCGTTTGATGACGGCGGCGCCAACTTCAGGGGCGTGAAGCCTCAGATGAACTACAACTCTGAACTGTATATACTTAAAGAAAAAAAGAAGCCAAAAAGAGAAAAGTATAATGTACCCGCATGATTAAACGCCTTGTAGATCTCTTTAGCAGCAGTAGCTTGAGGTCCTGCAGTTGCAAAGCAACCCCAGATCATGACCCTTCCACCACCGTGCTCAGGCTGCAGATTTGTGAACCTCAGTCGAGCTTCCACATTCTTCTTACAGTTTTTTTTTTCTCCTGGAAACCGGACTGGTTCAATCTTCTTCAAGCTGTGCTGTCATGGACTTCAACCCTTTCTTAAGAAAATATACAATTTTGATATCAAGATTTCAAAAGGCTCTAACTGGAAGGCAGTTTGCGATAAAGGTCTACTGTCTATGAGAAAATTGTTCAGTATGACTCAAAGTTTTTGATGGGGTGAAATTATTCATATTATTTGCATATTATGACGTCACAAGGTGGCGGCCATATTGGAAGATTTTCAATTTTGATAACAAGGTTTCAAAAGGCTATAACTTTAAAGTGGTTTGAGATAAAGGCATACTAGGGATGTAACGGTACATGTATTTGTATTGAACCGTTTCGGTACAGGTAGCTCGGTTCGGAACGGAGGCGTACCGAACGAGTTTCCACACGGACATATTAAGTAGAGAACCGCATGTTGTGGAGCAGAGCGCTGCAGCCGCACATGCGCAGTTGCGCGCACACGAGAAAACAAACCAGTGTTGCCAATTTAGCGACTTTGTCGCTTTATCTAGTGACTTTCCAGACCCCCCTAGCGACTTAATTTGTAAAAAGCGACTAGCGACAAATCTAGCGACTTTTTCTGGTGATTTAGCGACTCACGCGCGCTCAAACCGCTAGGTTTGAAGCCATCACTTGGCTGCTGTCTGCCTCGCGAGCCGCGCTTCTCTCTCTCTCTCCCTCTCTCTCTCTCTCTGCCGGGACTGGGCGTGTGTCACCACGTACACAGGCGACGCGCGTGCACACAAACGCCCCGCCCCCTGCGCGAGACAACTCGAGCTTTTTCCCTCCTCTCCACGTCCCTCAATAATAATAATAATAATAATAATATTGTTCTTCTTATTATTACTATTGTTGTTATTATAAATATGCATAAAAATAAAAGCAAGTTCTACAGCAACAAAAAAGTTTGTTGATATGTAAATAGTTCGATTGGGAAGAGAAATCATGTGGCATGCAGTACAAAAAAAAAAAAAAAAAAACTCATTACCTTCTCGTCCACATTTTAGCCAGAAAATCATACCGGGACTTTATGAAAAAATAAAATGATTTGTTTTTAAAGAAACAGTCTGAGCCTTATTCATGTTATTTAATCTGAGCAACAACTTGAAACTGTTCAGTGTTGCAACTGTTTAATTTTGCACATCAGATGGATATTTTCTTTAAGAAAAAGTCTGAGCCAATGTTAATTTTATTTTGTTTTTCAAAACATCTACATTTCAGAATATTGTATTTATATTTTTGAGCAGAATTCTAGCTTTGTATAGGCTAATGTTCCTATTGTTAAAACGCACAAAAGTGTGTAATAGACAACTAGCACATTTATATTTTGCATTTTGTTTTCTTACTGTACCGAAAATGAACCGAACCGTGACCTCAAAACCGAGGTACGTACCGAACCGAGAGTTTTGTGTACCGTTACACCCCTAAGGCATACTGTAAATGAGAAATATCTTCAGTATGAACAAAAATTTGAAATAGAAGTAGATTTTGTCATCTAATTTGATTATTGTGACATCACCTGCTCAAACCTGTCCAGTAGTCCTCAATTTCAATTTTTTCCTGCAGCCCCATGAACAATGAAAGCTTTCATTTCAGGGACAATCACATCATAAAGTCATGAAATCTGGAGTTTGGTTTCAGTATTTCCCTTTCAAAGAACTGGTGGCCTTTTCTATTTGTTTGATTGGTGATGAAGCTCCAGAATTCATCATTTGGAAAAGAGATGAAATCAATGAGCTCAGAATTTATCAGATCGTCTCCACAAAAACCAACAGGCTCATCAAAATTTAGGCTCCACTTTCAATACTCTTCCTCTTCTCTCAAGAACTCTGAGCCACCATCATCATCATCATCATCACCACCATCATCATCATCATCACCATGATTTCCGGTGCGCCATTAGAGGTGTGTTTTTTTACCACATCTTCCAGGACAACCGCGGTTGTTTCCATCCCAGCTACATTTTTCCATATTTGCGGTGTTATGAGCCCCCCACGGCATCCCCCTGTGATTGCCACTTACTTGGCGAACTCAGAAAGCTTCCACCGCGGCCACACTGAGGTGAAGCAGGTGATATACTGTGTGCTAATTGTGGACTATGGCGCGCAGACTCGCCGTTACTAGTTTCTGCTTCACTGGACAACTGAATGTCTTCCTCCTCAGAATCGGAGTTAGCCAGAACCTGACAAAGTACTTCGTGGACGGTAAACTGGCCTCTCAGCATCATGAGTAAATGAAAAAACACTCTTTCGCTCTGTTCTGCTCTCGCTACAGTCAACATTTCTACCACTGCTGCGCCGCGCGTCTCTGTGCCGGAGGATGTTTTACAAACTCATTTTACGCTAAAACTTTGAATAGCGCCACCACCAAAAATGGTTCTCAGATTACAGGCGCACATGTCCGCCATCTCCTGGTGAAAAGTAGTAACAAGATTCGGCACCACATTTATAGATACAGCCTGTTATAGTCAGCAAAGTTGCTTGTCGCAATTTTGCGACTTTGGCGCCTAAAGGGTTAAAGTCTAACATGCTCCGTGAGGTACTCTGAGATGGAGCTATCCGGTTGTTGTTTGCTCCACAAAAACCATGGCTTATGTCTTTCCCTGCTGGCATTGTGTGCCAAAATGCACGCTTTTCCTAGAGGTCTGCACACCTGCTGATGGCCAGCAGCACCTGGCTGCAACGTTTCCTCTGCGTTTCCCACATTATTGGATGTTTCTTCTTCTTTTTGGCTTCAATTGTGTTAAATAAATAATGACTCAGAGGAAAAAACGGATGTGCTGTTGTTTCTCTGAGGTTTCTATGATCAGATGAGTTTTATTATATAAAAAGAAAAACCATGACAGTCGTGAAGCTGCCGCGCTCGTTGTGAGCCGACAGTCCTCTTCTCGGCCGTCGCTACGTCCGCTTCGTTTACGGCATTAAACTGCTTTTATCAGTTTAATGGGAACATATCTGCACACAGATCAGCTTTATTACACTAATTTGACACTATTATCTCTCATTGCAGTGCCCGCAGGAAATGGAGAAGCTGCTCACAGCTGCGAGAAGCTAAACTAATTATGGAGGACGATAAGAAAGTTCCGGGAACATCTCGGAAAGATTTTGTTTTTCCTCCGATCCATCAACTTGGCAAGCTCGTCCCGGAAAACTGAGGCTTCCAGCTGAAGCCCCGAAGAGGCTGAGACCACAACAGGTGCTTTCTTCTCCACGGAGGTTGTTGACTTCAGAGCTCACGTTTACGGGATCATCAAAGGATAAACCACCTGTGTGTTTTTATGAAACTGCAGGAAGTAACGTGACTTTAGCGATACACTGATCTTACGATATGATATGATACAATACGATACACGATATTCAGCTCACGATACAATATCTTACAATACATTTACATCATTTTCCGAAAGATTTTAAAGGGACAAAGTGATTTTGGTGACATCTTGTGAGTGTTCCAATGACTTTGTTTGAATTAATTGAACTGAAAGCATCAATTACACATTATATGGCTGACAGGAAGCTTGCAAATGTTGGACAAAATGAATAAAAGATTTGTTGAGAAAAATAGCTTCATTTATTCAAACAGTGCAAATTGTTGCTTGAAAGCTTTTAAAGGTGGGACACGGGGGTTTAGGAAGAAGCTTAGAATATCGATACCCGGTTAATCAATTAAAATTCTAATGGGTCCAGTCACTAAAACTTCTTCTGTCACAAGGTCCAGACCGCACATCTCTTGCATCACATACCCTGGCATATATAGCCTGTCCATGTTAATCAAAAGCACGTCATATATTTCCTTGTCATTTCAACATTTATTTTTTTGTGTTCACATTGAGACATGTGCAGCTAACAGTGAACTTATGGCCTGCATTACAACTAATAAAAAATATTTCTTCATAATAAAATCAAAAGTGCCTCTTCCTGAAATGATGCAAATAAAGTTTTTAGAAGTGCCTTTTCTCTTCATATTTTCATCTTTCCCTTCCTGAAAACAATTAACCCAACAATGGTGTCAAATTAACCAACTTTTTATGAACTTATTTAATTCAATTCAATTTTATCTGTATAGCGTCTGTTACAATGTCAATTGTCTCTAGGTACTTTATAGAGACCCATATCATGACCCCCGAGCAAATATCATTAACTAAAATTATATTATAAAATCCAATCAATGATAATGGAGGTAAAAAACTCCCACAGAGGGAGAAAAAACCTTTGAGCCAAACAGAGGCAAGAAAAAACTCCCCTTTAAGAGGAAGAAACCTGGACCAGGACCTGGATCATATGGAGGGACCTTCCTGATGAAGACCAGCCGGATAAAGAAAGAAAAAGAGAGAAGAGACAGAGAGAGGAGAGACACAAATGACTTAATATAATGACCATATAAACATAAACAGATGGAGGCAGCAGCACTGGGATGAGATGGCCAGAGGACCAGTTTGCTGATCACCACACCAGTCGGCACCCAAACACAAGTTGAGGAGAAACCTGCAAAGTTTCTGCGTTGGCCGGGAATCGAACCCGGGTCAACTGCTTGGAAGGCAGCTATGCTAACCACTATACCACCAACGCCTACACCTATAAGTTATGGATAGATTTTGATTGTATTTTCCCTTGGTATATGTATATATGCCAAGTATATGCCCTTGGTGGAGGTCTGCGCTCTCCCAGTGCTTTTCTAGTTGACCATGTAACACTGTCGTACTGGGCCCGAAGCTCGTTGATTTTCTGCGCTCTCACTTCAGGCTTTGGTGAAAAGATTTTGTCAAAAAACTTGTGTTTGGTCTCGTAGTGGCGCTTGATATTCCCGCCTTTGATTAATGCCACTGTTTCACAGCATATCAGGCGTAACGGTTTACCACTGCCGGTTGAAACGATAAACTCATACTCGTTCGTCCACTCAGTTTTGAAATGTTGATTTTCAGCATAAACCTTATACACCTTCGAGCGTGCCATGTCTTCTTCTCTCTCGTTTGTTTCTGAAGTAAATTAATTTCAGCGGCTCTCAGAGCCGTAAACCGTTGCTGATTGCTGCAGATGACTAGTTTACCTGCGCTCACGGTTTTCCCCGGGCACTGGGAAAAAATTTGAGCTATGTATTTAAGGTATTTATGTGGCACTGATTACTGGTCCGGACAGAACCTTTACTTGGTCCGGATCCGGACCGAGGTTCGCCATTTGGTGATCCCTGCTCTACGGGAAATAAAATATCGTTATATATGGCAGAATCGGTAAAATCGGTCAGCTCTATCTAGCAGGAGATGTCGCAGCTCTCCAGCATCTCTCCACTGGTTCCTGTTAAATGCTCCCGGCTCCTGGAGTTTCCGGCACCAACCATAACGGGCCCCGCCTCCTCCAACCACACTGACCGACCAGACCGATGGCCGCCAATCGACCGAGCTCCTGTGAGCCCAGATCAGGTGCTACCCGTTTGTTCTTCCTTCACCTGGCTGGTCTTCATCAGAAAGCCCCCCCCCCGTAATGATCCAGGTCCTGATCAAGGTTCCTTCCCTCTTAAAAGGGGAGTTTTTCCTTGCTGCCATTTGGCTTAAAGGTTTAATCCTTTGATCTATAGTTAATATTTGCTCGGGAGGTCTCTGAAAAGTGTCTGGAGACGATTTGTGTTGTCACAAATAAAGTTGAGTTGGCTTGAACCTGAATCACCTGGGGGGCCGAGAGAGTTTTGCTCATGTCGGCAATGTAACGTTAAAGAAAGGGTTTAACTTTCTAACCTAGTTTTATACAATCAGGAGTGAATTTTCAGTCTCCGTCTCTCTCTAGTTTATCGGACGTGAAGCTACTAAACGGAACTTGAATGAGCAGCGTGAACTTAAAAGCCTCCAGATAACACCCCCGGGGAGATTTCTTGTTCTCAGGAATGAACATTACGTCTGAGTATTCCTGTCTCCGCTGAGACGAACTGACTCACCACTTTGTATTTTATATTTACTGACGCTCAAACAGCCGTGCATCCTCCCAATCAGTCATCTGTGTGATATTAGACGAGAGTCGCTCTCAGCCGTGAGGAGTTTGTGCTGTTTAAGGACGTTTAAGAGCTCGACGCAGTGTGTCTCCATCACGCACGACTGGCACGATGAAAAAAAAAAACGCTATCCGGGAGCTCGTTACTTCCGGCTTATTACCAACCTGAGAAAGTGCATGCAGTTCTTGTTGGGGAAAATTGACACTAAGTGTCGAGATTAACTCAGCGACATCGTGACAGACCTGCCTGTTGCTGGGCTGGAAACATGTCGAGATGGACGATCCTCAAGAAGCACATGAAAGGCCTGGTGCCCTTCTCGAATGAACACTAGGGGCCGGCTCTAAAAGCCATATCTACAAGCTGGTACCTTCTACATTAGTGGTTCTGAACTGGTCCGGCTTCAGGACCCACCATCACCCTTAATGACAAGCCGCGACCCAAATCAAGGAAAATTTCCAACTTCTCAAATTTATTGAATGAAAAGATCGTGCAGTTTGAATCGGAGATAGTAGAATAGAATATCACAGAATGCCAACACAAAAAAATAAGTTTATTGGTGAACCAAAATGGCAAAAACCAAAATGACTTCCAGTGGGAAATATTCCCTTTGATGCTCAATTAGCTGCATTTTAATTAAATCCAAAACACTTCACTTCAGTAACTTCAGCCTTTTTTTAACAGACTCAACATGCACAAACATGAAATAAAAAAGTACAACCACTGAGCAGTAATTTTAAAAATAACTCAAATATGTAGCATTTGCTGAGTATCCACTTCCTGAATATATAACAATTTCCTATAAAAACTATCTAGTCACTTATTTAAGCATTAATCATAAAGCTGACATAACAATCAGAACATTTCAGTAACAGCCATTTTTAAGACTCAACAGTGCTTTTATGCACCAACATGAAATAAAACAGTGCAACCACTGAACAGTAGTTTCAAAAAGAACTCTAAATATATAGTTTTATCTGAATAACCATCACTGACCTTTGACTTCAAGATAAGAAAATCCATATCTCATATATTCTTGGTTGTATCTGTGTTTCACCTGCTCACATATGGAAACAAACTCTGCAGGTCTTCTTCTATGGTGTGAACTGGCAGGTGTCAACTCACATTACAGGACATTATCGCCATCTACTGTTAAGGAGAATGAATGACACGCATTTTTTTTTTTTTTTTTTTTTTTTCAGCATTTCCTTCCCCAGGCAAAGGCCCACAATCCACGATCCACTTTTGGGTCGTGACCCACCACTTGAGAACATCTGGTCTACATCACTGACCTCAGTCCAGGAGCTCTATTTTTATGTACATCACTTAAATTTATACTAAATGACAAGTTTGCGTCGAGGGAGGGGTTCCACCGAGTAAACAACGACGTTCTTCTCGCTGCTTCTGCGAGACTAGTGCATTGTGGACGTCACTGGCTACGTCAAACATCACTCGGACGGCTCCGGAGGCTAAGCTCCGAGGTCTCTATCTTGTTGGCCGACCTTCAACCGCTCTTCCAGGTTAACTATCGCACCGACCGCTCTACCAGCCAGCTGTGGTCAGCTGAGGTTGGACCAAGGTTATTATCGTTAAAACAAACGAAATAACGAAAACTTGAATTGAAAAAACAATTTCGTTAACCAAAATAAAATAAAAATGAGAATTAAAAAAAAAAAAAAAAAACTAACTGAAACTGTATTATGTGTTTATAAAACGAACTAAAATTAACTATAATAATGTCAATAACGTCCTTCGTTTTCATGTTTGTAATTTTTTTTCTCATAAACGTTTTAAATCTATTAACTTCGCTCCGCCGTACAACAACAACCGCACAAAAAAAAAAGTGATCAGCAGTGATGGCTGCGGCAAAAGTTGGTAGAAAGCGTCTCAGTCCTATTTGGGATTTCTTTTACTACGACTGTGTTAACGATAAAAATAAGAGCCTTGTTGTAGAAGCAGGTGATACAATGTGTGGAATACTTCTGAAGGAGAAAAAACCCACGAATCTGAAAGTCCATTTGAAAAGCTCACACAAGAAGGCTAACCAAGACTAGCTGGATAAGCTAGCCTAAGCTAGCCCCCTGGAAAGAAGGATAACCAAGACTAGCTGGATAAGCTAGCCTAAGCTAGCCCCCTGGAAAGAAGGCTAACCAAGACTAGCTGGATAAGCTAGCCTAAGCTAGCCCCCTGGAAAGAAGGCTAACCAAGACTACCTGGATAAACTAGCCTAAGATAGCCCCCTGGAAAGAAGGCTAACCAAGACTAGCTGGATAAGCTAGCCTAAGCTAGCCCCCTGGAAAGAAGGCTAACCAAGACTAGCTGGATAAGCTAGCCTAAGCTAGCCCCCTGGAAAGAGAAGCTACAGCTGCAGGCCAGTCAGCGTTGGGAAGGAACAGGAGAAAACAGCAACTATAATGGACTGTTTCCATGGAGACCAGATAGCTGCTGGTCAGTAAATACGCAGGAACACCACAAGAGGGAAGATGCATTGACAAATATGTTTATTGAGGCCGGAATGTAAACACGACTATGTGATTCGATAGCCTTCAAAAAGTTCAGTGCTTCACTTGAACCAAAACTACAACCCTAATTTACAAAATAAAACTAAAACTAACACTGAAACTAATAAAAAACTAAACTAAAACTAAGTATTTCAAAACAAAAACGAATAAAAACTAGCAAAACTGCTCTAAAAATGAATTAAAACTAACTGAATTTGGAAAAATTAAATAAAAACTAAAACTAATGGAAAATCCGAAACTATTATAACCCTGGGTTGGACCTACACCAGTATTCCTTTCATCTCAATAGGACAACAACAAAACGATGACAGCTGCAGCGGTTGGATCACAGCCGCAGCCTCGACCCTTCCATCCATCTCCAGCGGGTCTTAGAAGGTGAACGTGGCTCACCAGGACCAGCTCCACCACGGTTTTCAGCAGATGGACATCCGACTGACACTTCTGACCCTTACATGGCCTCCTCACCCGAACCCTTCAAGGCCGGCGGCCTGTTGGTTGGACACCTCGACACGTCGGTCGCTTCACTTCACGGAGGAAAACCTGCTGCAATACTGGCTTCAAAAACGAGCTCATCTGGAAGCGTCGCGGAGGGTTTGTCTCTTCCTTCTCATGCAGTTTTTGGCCGTGCGTCATGTGGGAAGCAGCCCGAGTGTCTTGCAGGTTCAGACAAAGTCGAAACTACTAAAAGCGCCTTCGGGGAGCCGAGCGAACCGTTTTTATCACCCGTGCCAGCTCACAGGAATGTTTCGTCACCCGACGGTTCTTCGCAGCAGCTTTAAAAGTTGACCTAATTTCTGAGTGACACGCTGTAAACTTTCTGTTTACATGTCTGAGGCTGAAGTGTGAACTCACCTGTGAAATGTCTCATCAGTGGTTGTGTGATTTTTTTTTTTTCTTAACTATGTGAAAGCCTGTAATTTGTCGTCTCAAGGACCAACTCTCTGAGCGCTCAACAGAAATGGTCCTTAATGGCACACGACTCTGTGCCGACCTGAGCTGCTAACAAACAGGGAAGCGCACTTTCTCCACGAACTAATTACAATCATTTTCCTTCCGTCGTGGCTCTCAACTCAGCAGACGGAGGAATGAGAAGCTATACAGAGACATAAATGACAAAAGACCGCCGGCTTCCGACGCGTGACTGAACCCGAGTCGTGCTGTACCGAAATGTGACTGTGAAGAAGACGCAACCTCCGCGTGAAATCCAACGGAAAATCACGGCGGCGGCGTAGATCAGTGCAGGTGTTCGCTCGAGCTTCACTCGCCGGCTTTAGGGACGAATGACTGCACCTTTCTGGCAGAGCTCAGAAATCACTTCAGGCCTCAACTAGCTGCCGGAGCCTCGTCGATTCGAGACTAACCGAAAGATCTGACAGCCGTCGTTATGCCGGGAGGCGGCGTAACGCTGGTGGTCAGTCAGGGTTGGGTCTGCCGGGGTCAATGAAGACGCCACGTTAACTTCTGAGGTGTGTCAATGAACTGGAGCGTAAGTGGAAGAAACGTTCTCCCAGTTTTAAAGCATGAATGACCAGCTGTGTTGTAGTTCCATCCTTCTTCCAGTAGGAGGTGCTGCAGCTCCACGTGATATCACTTGGTGGCACCTTAAGATCTTTATTTTCCCACCCAAAAAAATGACAACGCAAACTTGAAGTTCACGAAGTTTGGGACTCTTCCGTAAAGCTGAGCAATTTTATCGATTCTGCGATATATATCGATATTTTATTTCCCCAGAGAGTAACGATTTTTCGGCCGCGGGTATCGATATTCTAAGCTTCTTCCAAAACCCCACCTTTAAAAGCTTTCAAGCAACAATTTGCACTGTTTAAATAAATGAAACTATTTTTCGCAACACATCTTTTATTCATTTTGTCCAGCATTTGCAAGCTGCCTGTCAGCCATATAATGTGTAATTGATTCTTTCAGTTCAATTAATTCAAACAAAGTCATTGGAACACTCACAAGATGTCACCAAAATCACTTTGTTTCTTTAAAATCTTTCAGAAAATGATGTAAATGTATTGTAAGATGAATATCGATATATATCATATCGTGAGCTGAATATCGTGTATCGTATAGTATCATATCGCGAGATTAGAGTATCGCTACACCCCTACTCTTCCGACGCAAGAGATCCAAGCTTGACAGACATCGGTACCAACAAAACCCAGAGTACAAACTGACCTTTTCAAAGTAGCTGCTGAACAGCCAATCAAATTTCAGGAGTCAGTATCTATAAATGCGAATGTGCAATTATCTTGAAATTTAATGAGATCATTCATGAGGGCATTTGGAAAATTCGTTCCAAATTTGAAACCAATCGGCCAGTAAATGTTGCTTTGATTTGTAAATTAGGCATTAAAGGCGATGGACAAATTCTCCTTATTTATTTTTATTTTTTTTTCTCCATCATCAGACGGCAATGAGGCCCGGCCCTTAAACCCAGCCAGCATGTTCATGTGGGCCCCATCTGGATTAATAGATGTATGTGGGGCCCATGAATGAGAGTAAGCCGATAAATTGCCAAACTGTGTAGGTAGATAATATAGTTTCAAAGGTATACGCCCCCCAAATTAGAAAATTAACCAGATAAAAAAAAATCCAGATTGATAACAATCAGAGTCTATAAAAGTAAAGGGTCCAAGGCAGGGTCCATGGAACGTGTGGACCCATTTTGGAGTCCAATTTCAGCCAATATGGGGCTCCAAACACGTGCACGGGTAGACTCTGGGTGATGCTTAAGCTCCTCCCCCTTCGCCACCCAACCTGATAGGTGTCCTTTGTGTTGAGCAGCTGTAAAAGTTGGAATCATCCATCAAAAATTTGGGATTTTTGCCCAAAAAAAATTGAAGTTCTACAAAAGTTGCAATTTTGTAAAATCTGTGATTTTTAATACAGAAATTTGTGATTGAATGTAAAAATATGTAAGTTTGCAAAATTTTAAATTTCATGAAAAAATTTTATTTTTACAACAAAATTATCACAAAACTGGCAATTTACAAAACAAAACGAAAAAAGTGCTTTTAGGTCAGAAGAGCCAATATTTTTTTAAAAAGTTCCAATTTGAAAGCTGCAATATCAATTTTCCAACATAATTTGTGTTTTAATTATCGTTTGTTAAAAAAAACTAAACTTTTGCAGAAACAGTCGCAATTTTCTGAGAAAAAGTAATGATTTTTTTTCGTTTCAGTCACAATTTTGTAAATTTTGTGATTTAATGACTGTAGTGATTGTTGGACATAAGTTGTCATGTTGTGAAAGTCTATTTTATGACAAAAAGTTGCAATAATAAGTTAAAATTTTGATTTTACAACAACAAAGTCTACAAAAGTCACGTTTTCATGACAAAAAGTTTGAATTTTTTTTTTTAATCGCAGTTTTGTAAATTTGGTGGTTTAATGACAAACAATTGTAATTTAACAAAGGTTAATTAACAATCGCAAGTATTGCAAGTATTGCATTTGTGTTCAATCTCAACATTTGACAAAATAAGTCAAGTTTTTCAAACAAATTTTAGTTGGCTGAATCGATGAATAGACTTAAACAACGAAAATGCTTATTTTCTATTTTCTATATTTAACTGCATTTTTAATCTCTTGGCTAACATTTACAGATAGGTACAAAAATCATTTATAGCTGTTAATTTCAACATTTCAAGACTTTCTTTAAACTCTGCTAATCACGCACGATTAGCAGTCTGGACGTGGAGGGTGAACGTCTGCTACAACTGCAGCTGCTGTGGACTGGGCCACCTGACAGTGCGTCTGGGCGGGGGAGGGGCTCACTGGCGCTACCGCTACTGCTACCACTACCGATACCGCTACCGATAAGAGCTTTCACGTCAAAGGGCCTGATTTACTAAGATCCTGAATAAAGAGTACTAAATTGCGTGTGCACTGAAAAAGTTTGCGCGTGCTGTTGTTGTGTGTTTTGCGGGTGATCAACTAAGAATGCTCGCGCAATTGATAACGGGTGCAAACCGCAGTATTTAAATGAGGTGTTGCGTGTCTTACGGTTTGCATCATGGAGAGTCTGGATGGAAAGCAGGATAGACGCAAGCGCAAAATGAAATTTGACGAGTTGGAGTTAGAGATATTAGTGGAAGAGGCAAATAAACACATTCATGAACTACAGCAAAGAAATTTAAACATTACCAAAAGAAACGCAATATGGGAGAAAATCTGTGATAGAATAAATGCAGTTGGTAAAACAAAAAGAACGGCAGATGAGGTTAAAAGAAGGTGGCAAGATATAAGGCGAAGAACTAAAGAAAAAGTGGCCTTTAATAAAACTACAGCAAACAAGACAGGTGGAGGGAAGAGATGCTTCTAACACGCTAGAGCCAACTGCAGAACAAGGTAGGCGCACAATAAGAAACACTTTTTTCTCCATGAAAACACGTGATTTATTTATTATCACAAATAAAAAAAATGAATGTGCCTCCTGTGGCAACCTTTTGCTGAATAATACTCGATTTAACATTCAAATAAAATATTTCTCCTTTTGCATGTGCTTGTGACCGGCTCCAAATCAGCCCTTAAGTTTCAACTATCTGGTTTTCATTCATTCCAAACAAATTTACACGAGTCCGAAAGACTCTCTCTCTGCGTATTCTTTGATTTTGGCGATGTCGCCTCCTTGCCACAATAACAGCAGCCATCTGTGCGTAATGCTGGACAGAATAGCACCTTCTTTTCGAACGTATTAAATACAGACGCAATCACAATCCCCGCAATTACTTTCAGGGTTGGTAAATCTCATTGCGCGTGGTAAATGAACCTATTTGCATTTTCCCCTCCCAGTATTTAGCGCTTTCTGGCGGGTACGCCCCATATTGATTATTCATCAGGGCAAAAGTACTAAATGAACAGCGTGTGCTATTTTGCTCATTTGAGAGGCGCAGTCCTCTTTGCACGCTGTTAGTAGATCAGCTTGCACATTGGTTTGCGGGTGATGTCAAGTTTGCACACGTTTTTACGCACGCAAACCTTTAGTAAATCAGGCCCAAAGTCTCCGAAAGTCTCCAGTAACAGCAGCAAAAGTCGCTGAATTTGTTTCTAGTTGCTTTGTGTGTGCATTGGTGTTAGCGGTGGGCCAAAAGCTCTGTTATTATTTCCTGTTATTGATGAATTAAAATGAACATGCTAACGCTCACGCCCTGTATTATAATGTAAATACGTGAGAGCCCTCACATTTAAATGCTGACAAGGAAGTTCAAATTCAAGGAGAGAAGCTCACTTCAGCTCTTCGTTCCTTCTGCTTTATGTTCTCCTGCTAAACTTTGGTGGCGGAGATGGTTTTAATTTAAATGTTTGTTTATTCACGTCTGCGACAGCTGCACGTACAGGCTGTGATTTTACCGCCGTAGCTGCTGCAGGTTTGCGTCCAGGGCTCACGGAAGCTGCGAGTCAACCCGAGCAGCAAATCAGGCGGCGTGTTTCCAAAGGCATTAGATTAATTAAAGCGCACAGATGTGACTTATGCAAATCCATTTCTGCTCGTTTACGTAATTATTTGCTAAGCAG
>JAGFBZ010000960.1:280000-312500 GCA_018398805.1 Hirundichthys speculiger | reverse complement strand
ATATCTAACCGGCCAATCACGTGAGTGCAGACGGGGTCGAGGCGACTCGTTGAAGTTTGCACCTGAATATTCCAACAAACAGAAATCAAATAATTAATCATCGGGAATATTTCAAATAAAAACCAACAGCTTGATCCCTTCTAAAACTTGGAGCTCTTTTTTACACATCTTCATTAATATACGTTCCAGAGTTCGCTACGGTGTTCCACAGGGTTCTGGACTTGGACCACTTTTGTTCACCCTCATCACAATTAATTGTTGTTTGTTTGTTTGTGGGGGTTTTTTTTAGCAGTTGTAGAAATATACCGTCACTGGGCCACTTCATCAGCTCCACCTGTTCAGTTGGTTCATCACAAATATCTAACCGGCCAATCACGTGAGTGCAGACGGGGTCGAGGCGACTCGTTGAAGTTCGCACCAGAATATTCCAACAAACAGAAATCAAATAATTATTCATCGGGAATATTTCAAATAAAATCCAACAGCTTGATCCCTTCTAAAACTCTGTGTATAGAGCTCTTTTTTACACATCTTCATTAATATACGTTCCAGAGTTCGCTACGGTGTTCCACAGGGTTCTGGACTTGGACCACTTTTGTTCACCCTCATCACAAGCTTCCTTTAGGCATCATCATCATTGGAAATCCTCAAACGTTCAAGCAAGTCCTCTAGAAACATCTGACTTTTCATCAGAAGACACTCCGACTGAAGGCAGGAGGAAGCCGTTCACCTGTAGGCCTAATTTTGAACGTGATTAACTCTGAGTTCGGAAAGGCTGTGCAGACTTATACAACCAGGGTTTTGTAAGTTGCATGTGTTCTTTTTTGTCCTAAACCTCTCGCAGAGACGGTTTCAGTGATCTGATTTATATGAAGAAATAGAAATGCCCACAAGCATCAGAAGGAATCTGATCCTACTGTTTTTCTCTGCAACCTGACAGGCGGCAGATATAGGCTACGCGCCGCACTGATCTCCGTTTAGATGTACGAAGAATGACGGCTATTGTTCGTGCAACATCAGATACGGCTGTAATCCCTCTTGTAAGAACAGAGTTCACAATTATTACAGTCATGTAAGCGTCCGTGATGGCTGAAGAGGTGATACCGACACTCCGCCGAGAACCACAAAACCCACAGGGAGTGTTCACGGATAAAGAAAAGAGCGTTGCGCAACATCCTTCAGGTGGATTTCCTCCAAAGGTGGCGTTCATGTTCGCTTCCTGCAACGGAGCGAGCTTCACGCCAAACGAAGGCGAGCTACGACGCAACTGGTTGGTTGTCCTGAAAGGATGACGGCTCCGGTTCCTGTTTCCCTGAAGTTTTGTCAGTTTCTGTTTTTTTTCTACATCAACCTGTGAGATGCAGGTGTGAGCCACCTGTGATGGACGGAAGCTGAGACACCTGACGATACAAGATGTGGCTGCGTCCTTTTTTTATTTAACGCAACCATTAAACATTCAGAATCGCTGGAAGAAGAGCCGGTTGAACCTCCGATGACCTCGACAAGCTCCTTGGATATCAGAGGAGGGCTGTACCGATCAATCGATCTACATTAGTTTAATGATCAATAATTATACATTATAACAGCTTTAGACAAGAAAAAACACTGTGCGGCTCTTTTTATTGATCTTTCCAAAGCATTTGATACAGTGGATCATACGTTGCTCTTAAAAAGACTTCATAGTCTTGGATTTGATGATTTAGCTTTTAAATGGTTTAAGAGTTACCTTAGCGACAGGTAACAGTGTGTTGCTATTGGTGATGTTAAATCTGAATATGTCCAATTAGCAAAAGGTGTGCCACAGGGCTCAATTTTAGGGCTCATTCTGTTCTCTATTTACATCAATGGTATTACCTCAGCTGCCACTGGGTGTAATATTCATCTTTATGCAGATGACACCGTTTTGTTTTGTTTTGCCAATGATGTACACTCAGCCATAAATTCCCTCCAAAACGCTGCTTTTTCTGATCTCCAAGTTGCACTCAATAATCATAAACCGGTACTCAATGCAGGCAAAACTAAAGTCATGTTGTTCACCAGGATCAAAAAATTAGTATACATGATGACCTCATCATTTCTACCAATGATGGTACAAATATTGAAAGGGTCACTGAATACAAGTACCTCGGTATCTGGTTAGATGATAAATTAACCTTTAAACATCATGTTTCTAAGCTGATGACGTCTTTAAGAAATAAAATTGGTTTCTTTTATGGAAAACAGGCTCTTATTTCTGCTACTTTGTAGGAAGATGCTTTTTTTTAATGAGGGCTCTTATTAAACGCGGTCTCGTGGTTGGATTACGCTGCAGGTGCCAGCTGTTTTTACTGAACTTGGATAATCCAGTTTTTCATATTGTACACATGCAGAACTATTTAAATCTTTCATCATTTTTATCCATAGGGCAATTTCAATCTTTAACTGTATCACATTTTACTTCTAGCTGTTCCTGTTTTACCTGGCTATTGTGTTCTACATTTTAATTAATTTATTCATTATTCATGTTTTTATTTTATTTTTTTTTACATTTTAATTGCAATTTTATTGTGTTTTTTTAAATTCTTGTCGTCACTTTTATGTCAATTGTCAATTGAGACCTCATTGTTAATGAGGTCTCTACATCAGTGTATTTCCGAGTTTAAATAAAGGTAATAATAATAATAATGATGATGATAATAATAATGATGATGATAATAATAATGATGATGATAATAGTCTTCAGGGGGTTCAGGTCTGGGCTCTGACCCAGGGGCGATTCTAGGGTCAGAGCTTTAGGGGTGCTGAGCCCCCAATGAGCCCCACCACAACCCACAACCCCACCTTTTTTCACACAAAACCAAAAAACGTTTATTGAAAAACAATTTTGGATCATCATTATGACATTTATGAGAGAAGAGCATAATCTTTTGGGAAAGAAACTGACTGGAAAACATGCAAATCTTTGAACATTCAATGAAATTTGAAATGCTAACTGAGCTAACGTGCTAACTGGTAAACGGTCAACGAAGAGGAGAAGTAACATTAGTGAGAAGAGGACGATACCATTAGGCGGGGTCGTTTTCATTTTCATTCTTAAAATATAAACTTAAACCACAAACTATGGATTCAGTTTTGGACATTATCTAAGCCTGTCAAATGCGAACTAAAATTTTAGAATAACAACATTTCTTACTGCAGGTTTTTGGGGTGCTGAAGGGCTAGCCTCGCCCATGCTCTGACCTGACCGGACTGTCTCTTGGCGCCGGATTCGAGTCAAACTCCGGAGTTCTTAAGTTCAAGTCCCACAGAACGTGGAAGGGCGGCACCGAACCCGCCGCCGTGAATCAGCGGCCTAAAAGCATCCAGAAGACCTGGCGAGGTCTACGTCTTTAAATGAGCAGACCACCACCTGGGAAATCCGTTTTCCCCCTCCGACGTGGCAACCCGTCCAGGCCCGTATCATGGCGCTCCCTCCGCCACCTCACCTCTGGGCCGGTACGCTGTGACCCGCGTTGACCCGTCCGAAGTGCTGAGTTCGGCTTTTTGTTTCATCAATCCCCAAAAACGTTTTTGACGGCCAGAGTGCTTCGTCGCAGCAGCTGGTCACGAATCGGCCGTCTTGAATCTCCTCGTGACCGGAAGCAGGCACGAAGCCTTTCATAAGTTGCATATTTTTGAGTAAAGTGCAACGGTATCCTCCTGACTCCCAACATGTCGGGGCACGTTAACAGAAAATGAGGTTTCTGAAAAGTGGAATTAAATCTAGATGGTTCGGCATCTCGTCACCTTCTTTTTGCGGATGTTTGGTTCCCAGTTTGTTCATCCGGGCTGAAGACGCTTTATGGATGGCTGGATTCTGCTCGACTACAGGAGTGATATAACGAGGTGCTAATACGACTCGGCCCAACGGGTCGCACCGTAAATAATCCTCTCTGTCATTTCCCGACATCTTTACCTTTTTTTTTAGATAATTGTCTGTTGAATGTTTGTTTGTGCTCTGCTTATATTTCTTCCTCCAGACATCAGCTCAACTGTGGGCTCCACGCTTCGCCGCCGGCGGCGGGACTTTGTTGTGTAATTGTCGAGGCGAGCGTCAACGTCGTGGCGTAGCTCATCAATGACATCACTGATTTGAAGCATGCAGTTTTTTTTGGGGTTTTTTTGTGGTGGGAAGGAAGAAAATTGGTTGTTTGTTAAGACTAAGAAACGTTCTTTGTTTTTCTCTGTAATTACACCACCAGACTCTAGATGGCAGTGTGTTTTCTGCAGCGCTGTAGCTTTTAGAACGGAGCTTCCTCCATATGTAGCTCAGACACAGAAACGGAGCGAATAAGGTTCATTTAACAGGAGCTGGAGAGTGAATGTAAATGTTGAGCATCAGTTTGCTGCAGCGTCTGTTAGAATAAAAACTAGGGCTGGGCAAGTTAACGCGCTATTATCGCGTTAACGCATTATTTATTAACGCCGACATTTATTTTATCGCGCGTTAACGCATGTTGCTCACTTGCTTTTGTTTTGAAAAGTCTGTTACTGGCTGCTGAGGAACCGGAAGAGGATTAGCAGGTAAACATGCTGAAAAGCTAAAACAGACACGGAGAACGGTAAAAATCCGTGAACTTTACAGTTCAGGTAGAAACTCAGGTAGAAATATTAACAATTCAGTCTGAAAAAAAAACTTTCAAACCCCTTTGTTCAAAACGATGGCGTCATTCCTCCATGTTCCATCAGATCTGCTCCATGTGTTCACTGTCCTGCTGTTCTCTAGCTGGTTACTGCAGTGCGGCTCCATCTAGTGGCTCAGATGTGTAATGACAACAGAAACCTTGATTATAAAACAAAGCCATTTCTGGGTCACGTAAACCAGACAATAAAATATTAAAAACAAATTAAATCCCGTAGCCTGTTTGCTAAAATTGAAATATAAAAAAACAGGCATTTTTTTTTGTTTTTGTTTTGTGTTAAATTAAAAAACGGAAAAAAAATAAAAAGTCACTTTTTAATTTTTTTAATTTTTGATTGACAATTGAAAATGGAAAGAATGAATGATACACGGATTGATAAAGTTACTGAACTCTAACATGGACATTTTCATTTTAAAGTTCTCCCAGACGGAGGATTCAACATAAACAAGGTTATTTGTAACAACTGACTAGTTGAACTCCCCGTTAAAAGTTTCTGCTGTTACCTCAGAAATTACCTGTTTTAATGTTCTGATTGTGCTGAGACACAATCATTTTGTTGGATTTTGTTTGTAGACTTTTTTTTTTTTTTTTTATATATATATAAACAGGATGACATTAATGTCCTGGCAGTGGCAATAAGCTTTATTTTATTTTTCATTTTTTAAGATGAGATTTACACTAAATATGTGTTACTGACAACTGCTGATGTTAAAAGTGTTTAAACAACAAATGTTATGACACTTTAGTTCATATGGCAGCTGAACATTTAAATAAAAGTGCATTTTACACTACTTTTGAATTCATTATTTGATTTTCCGTATAAGATGCGATTAATCGCGATTAAAAATTTTAATCGTTGCCCAGCCCTAATAAAAATATATCAATCTTTTTTTTTTTTTTTTTTACTTGACTTAAATGACGAAGGAGGGAAATCGTCAAGATGAAGAAGAAACCTACAACGTGGATGCACGTCGGTTCAAAGCTGAAACATGAAACCAGCTTAACTGGGCTGGTTAACTGGGTAAAGGTTAGTCTGTTCAGTTATTCGGTTTTTTCCTCCCTCGTATCGCAGCTTTCCTTCGTCCTGAATCGACTCTTTAAAAGTCTGAGAGCAGTTATCAGCGATTTTATCGATTCTGCAATCTATATCGATATTTTATCAAGTATCGATTTTTCAGCCGTGGGTATCGATATTCTAAGCTTCTTCCAAAACCCCCGTGTCCCACCTTTAAAAGCTTGCAAGCAACAATTTGCACTGTTTAAATAAATGAAACTATTTTTCTCAACAAATCTTTTATTTATTTTGTCCAGCATTTACAAGCTGCCTGTCAGCCATATAATGTGTAATTGATGCTTTCAGTTCAATTAATTCAAACAAAGTCATTGGAACACTCACAAGATGTCACCAAAATCACTTTGTCCCTTTAAAATCTTTCAGAAAATGATGTAAATGTATTGTAGGATGAATATTGATATACAGTCATGGAAGTAATTATTAGACCACCCTTGTTTTCTTCAGTTTCTTGTTCATTTTA
This sequence comes from Hirundichthys speculiger, assembly GCA_018398805.1. NCBI lineage: Eukaryota > Metazoa > Chordata > Actinopteri > Beloniformes > Exocoetidae > Hirundichthys > Hirundichthys speculiger. The sequence continues at coordinate 306,304 of JAGFBZ010000960.1, read as the reverse complement.
ATGCCTGGTACAACTAAAGGTACATTTGTTTGGACAAACATAACGATAACCACAAAGATTGCTCATAAGAGTTTTATTTAAGAGCTGATATCTTACCATTTTCCATGGTTTTCTTGATTATAACCTAAATCACTTAAGTTTTTACATCAATAGCTATGGCGTTGTACTGCCAAAAACACTGCTTTTATGCATTCAGTGTTTTCTTTTCTGTCTGTTTTAGTCACATGATGACGTTTAGTGGTACCAGCTATTAAAATGAACAAGAAAGTGAAGAAAAAATGGTGGTCTAATCATTTTTTCCATGACTGTATATCGTATCGTGAGCTGAATATCGTGTATCGTATCGTATCGTGAGATTAGTGTATCGCTACAGTCCTCGTCATGAGTCTTACTATTAATGAGACTTGGACAAACACTTAAAAAAACCAGAATATTCCTCGTGAACGGCTGACATTCAGGTGTTTTTTTGAGTAAAAGTCATATAATGAAGCTTAAATTCACCTCCACCTGACGGCTCCTTCTTTAATCTGGACCTTGAACAGAAACCTGACTGGATCAAAAACCCAAACCAGAAAAACCTGGGGCAGTTTAAAAAAAAAACTGGATGACTGTACTGAGAGCAGTTTAGTAAATCTTTCATCCTGACAGATGTGGCTCCTTTTTAAATGGTTATAAACTGGTGTTTCCAGCTGTGTCTGTGTGAAATTTATTGCAGAGAAACATTGTTTCAATGAAGAAATGACCAACCAAACACTCATTTCCTGACTTTCACTGCTCGGCTTACCTGAACGCTCCTGATCAGTGTCTCCGTGCACTCGGAGGTCCATCATCAACCGAAAATCTCTGAAACGCCCCTGTGGGGCGACCGCTGGGCGAGGACGGCCCGCTGGGGGAGGACGGCCCGCTGGGAGAGGACGGCCCGCTGTGAACACCTGAAGACTCAGTCGTGTCTAAACGCCAGCGTCTGGGCCGGTTCCTGGTCTGCGGCCGGTCCCTGGTCTGCGGCAGGTTCCTGGTCTGCGGCAGGTTCCTGGTCTGCGGCAGGTTCCTGGTCTACGGCCGGTTCCTGGTCTATGGCCGGTTCCTGGTCTGCGGCCGGTTCCTGGTCTACGGCCGGTTCCTGGTCTATAGCCGGTTCCTGGTCTGCGGCCGGTTCCTGGTCTGCGGCAGGTTCCTGGTCTACGGCCGGTTCCTGGTCTATGGCCGGTTCCTGGTCTGCGGCCGGTTCCTGGTCTGCGGCCGGTTCCTGGTCTGCGGCCGGTTCCTGGTCTGTGGCCGGTTCCTGGTCTACGGCCGGTTCCTGGTCTGCGGCCGGTTCCTGGTCTGTGGCCGGTTCCGGTTCCTGGTCTGCGGCCGGTTCCTGGTCTGTGGCCGGTTCCTGGTCTGTGGTTGGTTCCTGGTCTACGGCCGGTTCCTGGTCTGCGGCTGGTTCCTGGTCTGCGGCCGGTTCCTGGTCTGCGGCTGGTTCCTGGTGGAAGCAGGAAGGTGGTTCTTTACGCTGCAGCGGTTGTTTGAGAGCAGACATGTAAGCGAGAAAAACAAGAAATAAAAGTTTAGACCTGGGAGACGTTCAAGGGTTTAAATAAAGAGCAGAATTTCTGATCGAATCACTTAAACAGACGTAAACAACACCAGGACTGAAAATGAACACATTAAAGTAGAAAACAATAAAAATCTTTTGCTCCATTGACAGATAACTTCATAAATATTGAGTCATTTAGTTTTTATTTCTCGTATTATCTTTGCAAAGCAGCACCAGGAAATATCTCTTCATATGAGCGGTTCATGTGGTTCCTGGAAACAAGACAATCGTGGAAGAGATTTTTTTTTTTTTTTTTAACTGGGTATTGATGCTTGTTTTGACAGTAAATTTACTAAATGTGAGATTTCCTGGATGACTGAGACGTTAAAACATTTATAATCACTTTAACAACGTGTTGAGATTCTCCTGGTCAGAACAGAGGAGTTTGAACGTGGTGCGTTGTTTAGCCACCAGGGGGCAGCAGAGGGAACAGCTGCTGTAGGTTGTTGGGCCTGAACGAGGGTTTTTATCAGCACATATGAAGAAGAAAACCGCCATTTTTCATAAATCTGCTCTACAACGGATAAATGAAAATGATTGAGCAGCTTTTTTCCTTCAGACCGGTACCATCCGTACCATCGGTCATCCAACAGCCGTCTCCTTCTTATTCCCTTTAAGCTTCATTATATCACTTTAACCAACTAAATCCTTTTATTCATCTTTTAGTCATCTTGGATCAAACCAACCTGAATGAGTTTGAACGATTTTAATCAGAAACTCAGTCTGCTTTGTTCAGTTTTCCTTCTTTTCTTTCTTTTTTTTTTTCTGACTCAACCGTCTAAGAGGCCGTCACGACGACTTCCATCTCCTCTAATGAAAAAGTTAAAAGAGCAGCGCTCGCTCCCACCTGATGCCCCCCCACCACCACCACCTCCCCCCCCGATGGTCTCAGAGTGGTTTAAGAGGCACCTGAGCTCTCAGGTAAATGGATCGGTCCTGCAGGAGAGGAGCAGCAGAGAACAGAAAAAGGTCCATAAGTGATGCAGGAGACACTTCAGGACTAATGGACCAGGATGAAGCCAGATGACGTTCATATTTGAAACCTGAGGACCTTTTCCAGCATCTGCAGGGTTAAAAAGGAGAAAATGTATTTTAACACTGACGTCATTTCTGATTCCTGCTGATAAAAACGTCTCTTTCTGATCAGAGGATTTTAAATCCCTCAGTTCTGACTGATGAAGCGAGTCTCTGCTGCCATCTAGTGGCCAAAAGCAGAATGACGTCTGTTTTGTCAGAATTTAACCCACAGTGGTTGTTTTTTATTCTTGATTTAGTGATCTTGTCTTGAGTGGAATTTTATTTAGAATTAATGTGAAATATATTCAAACCTATTTGTCAGACCTTTATTTGTCAGCATTCAGGTCACATCCTCCTGTTTCTGTAGAAGTTTCCAGGTGGATTCGTGGCTCAGGTGAACGGACCTGCATGTGTGGGGACTGTGTGGACCCCGGTCCCGGTTTGGTCCGGTCACCTCTCAGCAGGACCCGTCGTCCTCGGGTCCAACAGCTCCCAGGGTCGTGGAGAAACGAACCTGTGAACGAGTGGCTCTAAAATGTGTCCGTTCAGCCTCCCGGTTCTGGGCGGATCCAGGAAGCTCCACGTCCTCCACCAGCGCCCAGGAGAGCGGGCTCGGATCCATCAGCCCATCAGACGAGGGTTCGATCCCTCCTCAGGACTGCAGGCTCAGTTTCCACTGAGAGTCGCCTCTTGTCTGTTTTGAGATAAACCACCAACCACAGAAGCAGAACTTCTAAAACTGGAGCGGGAAGAAAAAAATAAACCCAACTGTTTCTGTTTCTGACTGGTGTTATGTTTGAAGTTACCAGTTTGCTTTTTGACGTTTTAATTCGTCTCAAACGCTCAACAAGCTTCACAGACCCGACGGATCTGAGACCAGTTTGAGGGCTTCGCCTTCACTTTGATGTCCCTTTTTTTATTTAAAGCAATACCAGGTGTGACCAGGTGGGGGCAGGACGTCACAGGGAAGCGGGAAAGTTCGAAAGACGCAACAGACAGCGCCTCCTGGAGGGACACGGTGGTATTACAGGACATGTGGGCTCATCCTCACTGATCAGTGCGCCCCCCTGTGGTCAGAGGTGGGACGGTCACACGGGAGGTCAATCAGAGGGGGGAGGGGCTGAGGGACAAATTAATAAGTAATAATGACATAACAAATCAGTTTTAAAGCGTGAATGAATAGTTGTGTTTGACTCTTCTGTTTGTAGTTTCAGCCCGACTGTAGCGACTATTCTGGAGGTGCGTGGGGGGGGGGGGAGTACTGGCAAAGACCTCGCAATACGATACGTATCATGATACTTTGGTCATGATATGATATCATCGCAATATCATGATATATTGCGATATTCTGCCCAGTTAGTGACCAGTAGGGGTGAGTATTGGCAAGGACCTCACAATACGATATGTATTGTGATACTTGGGTCACGATACAATATTATCGCGATATATTGCGATATTCTACCCAGTTAATATCTAAATCAAAAGTAAAGATGAAAAATCAAGTTGCTGTATATGTTCATCAGATGATATTGATCATTCAGAGGACAAATTGAGTCAAAACTATTTGCTTTAAAACAACCTATTTATTGTTTATTATTAGTGTTTTTGCACATTTAAGTGAATGAAAGAATTTTCCGAAAAAATCGACATTATATCGGGCAGCCGAAAATTGCAATATATCGCCAAATCAATTTTTTTTTTTCCACACTCCTAGTGACCAGTATGGGTGAGTATTGGCAAGAACCTCACAATACGATATGTATTGTGATACTTGGGTCACGATACAATATTATCACGATATATTGCGATATTCTACCCAGTTAATATCAAAATAAAAGTAGAGATGAAAAATCGAGTTGCTGTATATGTTCATCAGATGATATTGATCATTCAGAGGACAAATTGAGTCAAAACTATTTGCTTTAAAACAACTTATTTATTGTTTATTATTAGTGTTTTTGAAAAAATCGATATTAGGAGCTGAAAAATCGATATTATATTGGGTGGCCGAAAAATCGCGATATATCGCCAAATCAATTTTTTTTTACACTCCTAGTGACCAGTATGGGCGATGGTGGCAAGGACCTCACAATACGATATGTATCATGATACTTGGGTCACGATACGATATTATCGCAATATCACAATATATTGTGATATTCTACCCAGTTAATATCACAATTAAAAGTAGAGATTAAAAGTTGATTATAAAGATTATAAAGTTGCTGTATATGTTCATTAGATGATATTGATCATTTAGAGGACAAATTGGGTCAAAACTATTTGCTTTAAAACAACCTATTTATTGTTTATTATTAGTGTTTTTGAAAAAATTGATGTTAGGAGCTGAAAAATTGATATTATATTGGGCGATATATTGCGATATATTGCCAAATCGATTTTTGTTTACACACCTCTGGTCCTGTCTGTCAGTAAGACCCGTCCTCACCTTTTTAACTTCCTGTTAGGGTTAACGTCTTGAGATGTTGCTTCAGCGTCTCCACAGAAACCCGCTGCCGCCGTTCCACCTTCCACCGTTAGCCTCCAAACAGAACCGGGACATTCACGACCAAACGGTTCAGTTTGGGAAGAAACAAAGATGGCTGTCAGCGCCACACACTGTCTGACGACTCTGGTAACTGGACACCAGCTCTCCCTCCCGCCCTGACTGACAGCCGGCAGCAGAAAGTCCAGACCCGGTCCAGCTCTTCCTAATTGGATTTGTGAGCTTGTCCTGCCACGGGCCTCTAACAGCCTCCTGAAAGCTCCCTCAGGGCCGCCCAGGACCACTTCCTCCCCGCGCTGAGGATATCGGACCTCCTGAAAGGCATTTTGGCTGCACGGCCCGGCTCCTCGGGGCGATCAGGGCCCGAGACAAGTGCTTTAAAAAAAAAACAAAAAAGGTTGTATAACTTTGAAGGGTGAGCTGCTTCCAGCGCGCGTCAGGTTTTAATTTCCCTCCACTGAACTGAACCTGCTGTATGTTTGACTTTCAAATCTAAACCAGGTAAAGAAAAAAGCCAAGTGTCCTCACAGAAATACGACAAAAAGCTGTCGGACTGAACTGACTGAACAAAGGGAGGAGAAATAAAAGAGGGAGGATAAATGTTTCACATTGATATTTAATTAGAGGGACAAATCCTGGGCTATAAAAAGATCAGAACTAAAACAGATAAATCTGTTGTTGTTGTTGTTGTTGTTTTATGTGCAGAGCTCCTGAACGCAGCCACAGACATCAACACTCCTGAAGACGCTCTTATTCTTCACAGAAACCATCGACTAGACAGCTCACAGAACCTCGCGGCGTCTCCGGTTCCTGAGGGTTTCTTTCCTCGTCTGCGTTACGTTTTCACCACCAGAGCTCTAAATGCAGAAGGAAACTCTTTCTACATCTCTGACTTCCAGTTTGGGCTCCAGAGCTGCAGTCACAGCAGGAAGGACCCGTCCATCCTGGATGGAACCGACATCGTCCGGAGGATTCTGGGAAACCGTTCTGGAGCCGGTTCACGGGGAACGCCAGCTCCGACCCAGCTCCGTCCCAGCTCCGACCCAGCTCTGACCCGGCTCCGACCCGGCTCCGACCCGGCTCCGACCCAGCTCCATCGACGCCTCCGGGAGGCTGTGCGGTCAGTACGTCCAAGCCCTGGACCGCTCTCAGGACGACCCAGATCCAGTCGCGTTTAGGGGTGAGTATTGCCAAGGACCTCGCAATACAATATTGCGATATCACGATATATTGCGATATTCTACCCAGTTAACTCTTTAAGCGCTAAAGTCGCAATACTGAGACAAGCAACATTGCTGACTATCACAGGCTGTATCTATAAATGTGAAGCCGAATCTTGTTACTACTTTTCACCAGGAGATGGCGGACATGTGCGCCTGTAATCTGAGAAATATTTTTGGTGGTGGCGCTATTCAAAGTTTTAGCGTAAAATGAGTTTGTAAAACACCCTCTGGCACAGAGAACCGCTGTGGTAGAAATGCTGAGCGCAGCGATAGCAGAGCAGAAGAGTGTTTTTCCTTTTCCTCACGATGCTGAGAGGTTGGTTTACCGTCCACAAAGTCAGGTTGTCAGGTTCTGGCTAACTCTGATTCAGAGGAGGAAGACATTCAGTTGTACAGTGAAGCAGAAACTGACGGTTAGTATTGACGGCGAGTCTGTGCGCCATAGTCCACAATCAGCACACAGTATAGCGAATGCTTCACCTCAGCGTGACCGCGGTGGAAGCTTTCTTAGATCACCAAGCAGGTTGAGGTGTTGGGGGGGCTCATAACACCGCAAATATGGAAAAATGTAGCGGGGATGAAAACAACCGCGGTTGTCCTGGCAACGCGGGAGAAACCGCGGGGAAAAAAAACACACCGCTAACGGCGCACCGGAAATCATGATGATGGTGATGATGATGGCTGAGAGTTCTTGAGAAAAGAGGAAGAGTATTGAAAGTGGAGCCTAAATTTTGATGAGCCTGTTGGTTTTTGTGGAGACGATCTGATAAATTCTGAGCCCATTGATTTCATCTCAATCAGTTTTGGAGCTTCATCACCAATCAATCAAATAGAAAAGGCCACCAGTTCTTTGAAAGGAAAATACTGAAACCAAACTCCAGATTTCATGACTTTATGATGTGATTGTCCCTGAAATGAAAGCTTTCATTGTGCATGGGGCTGCAGGAAAAATCTGAAACTGAGGACTACTGGGCAGGTTTGGGCAGGTGATGTCACAATAATCAAATTAGATGACAAATCTACTTCCATTCCAAATTTTGGTTCATACTGAAGATATTTCTCATTTACAGTATGCCTTTATCTCAAACCACTTTAAAGTTATAGCCTTTTGAAACCTTGATATCAAAATTGAACATTTTCCAATATGGCCACCACCTTGTGGCGTCATAATATACAAATTAGATGAATAATTTTACTCCCATCACAAACTTTGAGTCATACTGAACAATTTTGTCATTGACAGTATACCTTTATCTCAAACTGCTTTCAAGTTAGAGCCTTTTGAAATCTTGATATCAAAATATCTTATATTTATATTTATATTTTCTTGAAAAAACTCCGGCGCCTAAAGGGTTAATATCAAAATTTAAAAGTAGAGATGAAAAATCAAGTTGCTGTATATGTTCATCAGATGATATTGATCATTCAGAGGACAAATTTAGTCAAAACTATTTGCTTCAAAACAACCTATTTATTGTTTATTATTAGTGTTTTTGCACATTTAAGTAACAATTACAACATTGCTACATTTCCTAAAAATCAATATTATATTGGGCGGCCGAAAATCGTGATATATTGCCAAATCGATTTTTTTTCACACCCCGTAGTCGCGGTGGCCTCTGGTTACGATAAACGGCACAACGAGACATATGACGTTTAAAATGATGCATCATTTACGCTTCGATGTTTGACCGTATCGTCGTGTTTTTTGAGCCGACTGTAGAAACGAACCGTCATTTATCTGCTGCAGAGCCGGTTCACTTCGGCGTGCCACCTCGTCCTACGTGGACGGCGGCGTCCCTCGAAGTCCTCGCAGCGTCTCCGGGGGGAGCTCATCGAGGAGGGCCGTTGATGCTTATCGGGCTGGAAAAAGTGACACCATCTCCGCGGAGACGGACCCCTGCTGGCCTCTTCTGGAGCGGTGGACCAACAAAAACCCCTCCAAGAACAACACTGTAACAGCAAATCTGATGGACTCTGAGAGCTTCAATAACATATCTGCCCTTGTTTTGTCATGTAAACGGGTTATCTCAGTCCTTTCCAGATCGTTCCAAATCAACTACGACTGTCTTTGTTTTTGTTTGAGTTGTTTTTAACCAGATGGGAGACGTGTTTGGGAGATGATTTGTTGTGATATCTGGGCTTGAATTACTCGAAAGTTCCTTGTTCCAGATCTTATTTCCAGTGATTCGTGCGCTGTTGACCTTTTTCCCAGCAGCCACTTTGACCTGAAGTCGTAGGAGGACTGACGTCAGTGGAGGCTCAGCACCTTCACCGAACAGGATACTTATTAACGGTACGGTCGGTGATTCTCTTTGGTTTCAGCGAACATCTCATCTTACGAGAACGCTGTAATAACAGAAGAACCCTGAAGAACCCCGGTCTTCCTACTAAGCCCCAGCGTTCCAGCTCCAGGTTGAAGTTCATGCAGAAAGAAGAAAAATTGCAGTTCCTTTACTTACCACTAGGGGCTGGCTCTTAAGGTGAGTCTCCATCGATCTCCATGTCGGCAGCAGGAAATACAGCTCGTATCTCCAGTCTGGCTCAAAGACGAGATGACATGGCTTAACTCCACCTGGAGGCCTAATCCTAACCCATAACCCTAACCTGTTCAGGGTGGACTGGAAGAGCTGCTGAGAGGAGCAAAGCGGCCTGAAGCAGCTTTCTTTTCCCACCGTTGGAAGCTGAAAGTCGGGGACGACCAGAGCTGGACTGTCTCCAGCTCATAGGCTTCTGGATGTCGTAGCAGCCGGATCCTTCGATTGTTTCAGGAGCCTTCCTAGTTTGATCGTGGTCTGGCTCATTCCCTGGTTGCCTAGATCCGGTCCCAGGCGAGCCCTCGTTTTTAGGATGTTGTCTTTTGCTGTTATGTGACACGTGAGGATATTTGGACTGGATTTGAACTGAATGAACGTCAGGGAGCTTCAGCTGGCGTAAACGAAGCCAACTGGGGACAGGCGGAGTCGGTTCCTCCCATTAACTGCCTGTGCAGTCGTCATGGATGTAAAATGTAACCAGAGAGGTCTAAAACTGTCTTTTCTTTTTCGTACCAGGCTGTAAATCCGTTCGTTTCTGCGCTAAAGCTGGAGGTCAAAGGGGTATTTTCTCTTTTTTGAAACCAGCCCCTAGTGGTCATTAGAGGAACTGCACCATTTTACAGCTCCACAGAGGCTTCAACCTGGAGATGGAGGTGTTGGGGCTTGGTGACGACACGGGGGATTGTCCAGTTCTCACTGAGGAAACCCAACCCCTGTTTTGGGTCATAGTTATGCAGAATAATGGGAATAACGGCGAAAATGGTGTCCAGCACTGGTTGAAACCGGTCGTCACCGCCGCATTCAGGGCTCTTGTGTGATGCTTGAACTTCTGTTTTTTTGAGGTGATGATTTAGTGCGAGGGTGAGGAAGAATATCGACGTGCTAAACCCGATGAAAAACTCCAGGCCTCATGGAACAGCGGGGAACAGATCAACGGTGGTCCTGGTGAGTCCAAACTGGAATAACTGGAGCAGAGACCCGGATGAATGAGTTCTGCTCGCGTACACCTGATCCTTGTAGTTAGGGGTGTGCCAAAAAAATTGATTCGCATAAGAATCGAGATTCTCATTTGCTACGGTCAGAATCGATATAAAATACCTCAAAATCGATTTTGAAAAACAATAAAAATAAAATAAAATCCGCTGGCTGTCCATTTTGTAACTACGCGGGACGTCCTGACGTCACCACCAACGATTATTATCGTTAACGAAAACGAACAAAATAACAGAACTAGAATTGAAAAAAACATTTTCGTTAACTGAAATAAAATAAAAACAAGAATTAAAAAAAAAAACGATAACTAACTGAAACTGTATTATGTGTTTATAAAATGAACTAAAATTAACTATAATAATGTCAAGAAAGTCCTTCGTTTTGTGTTAAGTTTTTTTTTCCTCATAAACGTTTGAAATCTATTAACTTCGCTCCGCCGTAAACAACAACCGCAAAAACAAAAAAAAAAAAAAAAAAGTGATCAGCAGTGATGGCTGCGGCAAAAGTTGGGTAGAAAGCGTCTCAGTCCTATTTGGGATTTCTTTGACTATGACTGTGTTAACGATAAAAATAAGAGCCTTGTTGTAGAAGCAGGTGATACAATGTGTGGAATACTTCTGAAGGAGAAAAAAACCCACGAATCTGAAAGTCCATTTGAAAAGCTCACACAAGAAGGCTAACCAAGACTAGCTGGATAAGCTAGCCTAAGCTAGCCCCCTGGAAAAAAGGCTAACCAAGACTAGCTGGATAAGCTAGCCTAAGCTAGCCCCCTGGAAAGAAGGCTAACCAAGACTAGCTGGATAAGCTAGCCTAAGCTAGCCCCCTGGAAAGAAGCTAACCAAGACTAGCTGGATAAGCTAGCCTAAGCTAGCCCCCTGGAAAGAAGGCTAACCAAGACTAGCTGGATAAGCTAGCCTAAGCTAGCCCCCTGGAAAGAAGGCTAACCAAGACTACCTGGATAAGCTAGCCTAAGCTAGCCCCCTGGAAAGAGAAGCTACAGCTGCAGGCCAGTCAGCGTTGGGAAGGAACGGGAGAAAACAGCAACTATAATGGACTGTTTCCATGGAGACCAGATAGCTGCTGGTCAGTAAATACGCAGGAACACCACAAGAGGGAAGATGCATTGATAAATATGTTTATTGATTGAGGCCCAGAATGTAAACACGACTATGTGATTCGATAGCCTTCAAAAAGTTCAGTGCTTCACTCCAACCAAAATTACAACCCTAATTTACAAAATAAAACTAAAACTAACACTGAAACTAATAAAAACTAAACTAAAACTAAGTATTTCAAAACAAAAACGAATAAAAACTAGCAAAACTGCTCTAAAAAAAATTAAAACTAACTAAATTTGGAAAAACTAAACTATAAACTAAATAAAAACTAAAACTAATGGAAAATCCAAGGCTATTATAACCCTGGTCACCACGCAGATGAACCAAATCGTAGCCCCAAAAATCTGAATAGAATTAAATCGTGAGATAGTAAAAGATTCTCACCCCTACTTGTAGTAGTTGGGTTGACCCCCCCCCCCCCCCCCCCCCCCCCCCCCCCCCCATTGTCCAGAAAACTCCCAGGGACTCACAACTGTCAGGTAACCAGGTGTTAAAGTCTCCTGAAGTCTCTTCTGTGTGAGTTTGAAAGTTCGTTTTACACAACAAAAACCGTGTTTTCAGCTTTCTTCCTGGTAAAATATAAAACTGTAAAATCAGAAACACTGCAGAAATAATTAGTTACTGAAAGCAGGAGCCAAACGGACCATCGACCAGTGTGTCAGGTATTATTTTCCGTCTGTCTCTAATTACATTTATTTATTGCCCATTTAGCCAGATCCTGAATGAATAAACTGAAAGCGTCACATCTGTCCTGCTGTCGGAGGAAGAGAACGGATCAGGTCTGAATTCTGTTTCCCGCCAGATGATATTCATAAACTGGTGGAAGTTTTTGCCACAGTTTTGACGGGGAGGGGGGGGGGGGGGGGGACGTTAGGGAGGAGGCCTGGAGGAAAACTCTGCTTCTGGAGCTGCTCCGTCCAGACGGAGAGGAACATCAGCGCTGAGTGATGGCGGCAACAACCACGGACGGCGTGGATACTGAGGAACATACGTGACCGTTTTACGGTTTGATCTACCGCTGTTTTATCGTTAGAGGCCCGTCCTCCCCCGAGCGGAGGCCCGAGCGGGGGAGGCGGGGGAGGGGAGCTCCCGTATTAATGGCTGTGATTAACCTGGACGGGTCAGAACCATCGGTATCAGCGTGTGATGGATCTGGTCCGCAGGAGCACATGTTGGATCGCTGGGCTGGAGGTCTCCGGCGGTCCGGGTGTGACGGCGGTCCGCCGTGCAGAGACGAGACGATGCCGCGGGAACGGAGACGACCGGCGAAGTCAAACGGGAGACGGGAGTTTGACACCATGAGACGGCGGCGGCGGTTAAAAGTTCCCGGGGAGGTTTGAACTAAGGTAAAACAGTCAAACGGGATGCTCACAAGTAGGGCTGTAGCGATACACTAATCTCGCGATACGATACACGATACTTGGCTCACGATACGATATTTATCGATATTCGTCTTAAGATACATTTACATCATTTTCTGAAAGATTTTAACGGGACAAAGTGATTTTGGTGACATCTTGTGAGTGTTCCAATGACCATTCAGTGCGTTTACATGGGAAGTTTAATTCCTCTTCAATTCAGAATTAAAGTTAAATCCGAATAAAAGTTACCACTTAATTCCATATGAAAATGTCAATTCTGAATTAAACTTAATTCCGAAGTAAGTGTCTGGTTTACTCTGATTTTAATTCAGATTAAAATAGTTCCGCGGTCATGTTTACACTCATTCCTGTTTAAATTAATTCCCGTCTTTCTGCGCATGCTAGTTCTCTTGCCCGTCTGTCGCTATGACGCTAATATTCCGCGCTGGGCTTGTTTTCAAAACAAAGTTTCAAGATGGCGGCACGCAGTAAACGGTGTTCAAGAGCAGAGACGATTTATTTAATAAATAGCTTGGAGGAACTGGAAATAATTAAAAGAACAGATGGCAGGAAACATAAAAATTGTGAGCTTTTCAAAGTTGTAGCGGCTAGGCTAAATGAAGGAGGTTTCACAGATAGAGACGCCACCCAGGTCAAAAATAAGTGGAATGTTGTTGCTAATCGAGTTGTTGCTAAGTTTGTTTTCTTCCAGTAGACGTAAAGACGTCCGCCCCCCCCATCCAATCAGAACCCTTCCCAACCCCCAGACCTAAAGCGGAGTTGGATAAAGCCGAACAAACGTGTTTTCCATGTAAACCTCAATTCGGAATTACTATTTCCATGTAAACTCGAAGGAAAATAGTTTAATTCGGAATTATTTAATTTCGGAATTATTAATTCCGAATTAAAAAACATCATGTAACCGTGGCCTTTGAATTAATTGAACTGAAAGGTAGGTGACCGCAGACAGAGAGGAGAGAAAGGAGGCCTCTGATTGGTCAATTCTACATCCATGTCGAAGAAATGAGGAAGTACCCACATCTGTACGATTCTGGTTCTCCACACTACAAAGACAGCACATATTCTAGTAATTCATGGAGGGAGATAGCGATGAATGTGGGTCTGGATACGGCCGAGACGGTGAGGAAGTGGAAAAACGCAAGAGATACGTTTAATAGGTTTAGCTAGTTCCTGATTGTCCCTCTCCGTTGTGGCGTTGAATAACTTAGCGGAGAGGCGCTTCAAAATTGAGCATAAATCAAAAGTAATTGCGACGTACCGGCGACAAGATAACTGCGACACATTGCTATGAGAGTAAACACAGCCCTTAAAGCCGGCGTTTTCCACCACTGAATACGGTCTCAAATCCTGAATAATAAAGTAGCAATGGACTCCGTAATTTTCTGCGACCGAGGTGAAGTAGATGGAAACTGGTGGCAAGAACCTTTATCGGTCGTTGGTGTGACGACACCGTCAGAAACTACAACACGAGCCTTGAGGTGACCAGAGGCCTCGTCTACGTCTTTGGGCTCGGAGGCGTCCAGGACGGACCTGATGCACAGTAATTAGTTTGGTTCCTAAAAACCTTCCTGGATGGAAAATGTCTTCAACCTCAGCATCTTTCAAAACTCCTGGAGACGACAGAACCAGGAAATCGTGGTGGAGAGTTCCAGAGTCGACGCTGGAAACGCCTCACGAGCTCGTTTTTAAAATGAGACCGAGCAGCAGCGACCTCTGGACAGGAAACCGAGGAGCCCGACGGCAGGAGACGGCCGTGAGCTCTCAGAGCTCCAGAACTCCTGGTAGAGGTCTTCAGAACTACCCGACAACCCGAAAACCCAAGGTTCCGACCCGACCCAAATCGGGTCTCGGGTCCATTCAAAAGATGTGACTCCGGGTTCAGGTCTGAATCGGTACAGTTAGTCTCGGGTCCGGTCGGTGCTCTCTGACAGGCTGGGTCCACGTTTACTCCAGAGAGGTAAAGATATTGGCGGTGGCAGCTAATGTCAGGACTCGGGGCAGTTTAATTAATTATTAAATAACGTGGCGTGTTTGTCATGAAACAACCGTGTTGCCGTAGCGTGTTATTAGCGTGTTATTAGCGGTTAGCTGTAAAACACAACATGACAACGCTGGATGAGAGAACATGTTCACGACACGTCCTGACCGGTGTAGGCTATTAGCGTTAGCAGCTGCTACCAATAGCATCTGTATCCACAAAGAAAATAACGACGTGGATTTATTGTTGTTTACATCACGTAGCCTATGTAGCAACTGAACCGGTAGAAGAAGACAACTTTAGGTAAGAAAATCAAGTTTTATTCAACGCTAGACAACTTTAACATGAGCAACTATGGGCTGGATTGTCTCGGTTCTGTTCGGTTAAGTGTCGTGATCGAAAAACTAAAGACTCGGAACATTCGGGTTGGTTCCAGGTCCAAATATTTCAGGTCCATTCGGGTTCGGACTCCCAGACTTATGATAATAGCTCGGGTCGGGTCGGTTTCGGGTCGAATTTTTACGGGTCCATTCGGGTTCGGGTCCATGAAAGTGGACCTGTGAAGACCTCTACCTCCAGGATTTTTACAACCGACTGGAAGACGAAATAATACCGGCGATAATCGAGTCCATTTCCACCTCAACCCTGAAACAAAGCTGAGCAAACATGAGCGTCCGAGGACGGAACTGACCAGAACCACCGCAAGATGTTGCCAACTATATTATACAAATAACATTTTTAAAAAAACCCAGACCCGAGTCTGTTTTAATGATTAGGGTTAGCGCTGTAGCTTCAGATCTTCCTGAATTCAGTTAAACGCTTATTTCAGTCGGGACTGGAGACGCCATCGGGACGCAACGACTGGACCGCCACGGTCGTACTCCGGCGCTCCGACTCCACCCGGACGTCCCGCTCTGGCTGTCGCTCTCTGATTGGTTGCGTGCCGATCCGGTGACGACCAGAGGGAGAACTCCCGCCGGTACCGCTGCCACGGGGGAACCACGAGGAACCGGACACCCTGAGAACCAGGACGACGACCGAACCGGGCTGCTGAGACGGCGAACGCCGTTGGTATCGACCCGCCGCTCAGTGATGAAGCTGTTCCTGATTTTCTTTCTCTTCGAGCCTTTCGAAGGCTCGGGGTTCTGACGTTTCAGGGTCCAGAAGGTCCTGAATTTAAAGACGTCGGCTTCATGAAACCGAAGCTGGTCGTGAAGCGTCTCTGCTGCATCCAGGCGAAGAGTCCGTGAGCTGAAACCATCAGTGAACCGCAGGGGGGCGTGGCTTTCTAGCCGTTACCCCAGCGATCTCTCAACAGCAGCGCCAAACATCCAGGATTTTATTTTCCTTTTCTTTTTAAAACCTGCGACTCCTCAAACTGTTAGAAGCGACTGATTGACTTTAATGTGGTGTTTTTAAATCAAAATAAAAATCCATGGAAACCAGAGATTCACCTGCTTTGGGTTTCAGAGGAATCCTGAAATGGAAAAAGAATTTAAAAAAAAGTGCAGACGTACCAGGATGAACTGACATTAATTTATTCTGCTTCCATCAGACAGACTTGGATCAGACTCTCTCTGAAGGCCCGGCTCTAAAGGTCCGGCTCTAAAGGTCCGGCTCTAAAGGTTCGGCTCTGAAGGTCCGGCTCTGAAGGTCCGTCTCTAAAGGTCCGGCTCTAAAGGCCCGTCTCTAAAGGCCCGGCTCTAAAGGTCCGGCTCTAAAGGCCCGGCTCTAAAGGTCCGTCTCTAAAGGTCCGGCTCTAAAGGTCCGGCTCTAAAGGTCCGGCTCTAAAGGTCCGGCTCTAAAGGTCCGTCTCTGAAGGTCCGGCTCTAAAGGCCCGGCTCTAAAGGTCCGGCTCTAAAGGTCCGGCTCTGAAGGCCCGTCTCTAAAGGTCCGGCTCTAAAGGTCCGGCTCTAAAGGTCCGGCTCTAAAGGTCCGGCTCTAAAGGCCCGTCTCTAAAGGTCCGGCTCTAAAGGTCCGGCTCTAAAGGTCCGGCTCTAAAGGTCCGGCTCTGAAGGCCCGTCTCTAAAGGCCCGTCTCTAAAGGCCCGTCTCTAAAGGTCCGGCTCTAAAGGTCCGGCTCTAAAGGTCCGGCTCTAAAGGCCCGTCTCTAAAGGTCCGTCTCTAAAGGCCCGGCTCTAAAGGCCCGGCTCTAAAGGTCCGGCTCTAAAGGTCCAGCTCTAAAGGCCCGGCTCTAAAGGTCCGTCTCTGAAGGTCCGGCTCTGAAGGCCCGGCTCTGAAGGCCCGGCTCTGAAGGTCCGGCTCTGAAGGCCCGGCTCTAAAGGTCCGGCTCTGAAGGCCCGGCTCTGAAGGCCCGGCTCTAAAGGTCCGGCTCTAAAGGTCCGGCTCTGAAGGCCCGTCTCTAAAGGTCCGGCTCTAAAGGTCCGGCTCTGAAGGCCCGTCTCTAAAGGTCCGGCTCTGAAGGCCCGGCTCTGAAGGTCCGTCTCTAAAGGTCCGGCTCTAAAGGTCCGGCTCTGAAGGCCCGTCTCTAAAGGTCCGGCTCTAAAGGTCCGGCTCTGAAGGCCCGTCTCTAAAGGTCCGGCTCTGAAGGCCCGGCTCTGAAGGTCCGTCTCTGAAGGTCCGGCTCTAAAGGCCCGTCTCTAAAGGCCCGGCTCTAAAGGCCCGGCTCTAAAGGCCCGGCTCTAAAGGCCCGGCTCTAAAGGCCCGTCTCTAAAGGCCCGGCTCTAAAGGCCCGGCTCTAAAGGCCCGGCTCTAAAGGCCCGGCTCTAAAGGCCCGGCTCTAAAGGTCCGGCTCTAAAGGCCCAGCTCTAAAGGCCCGGCTCTGAAGGCCCGTCTCTAAAGGTCCGGTTCTAAAGGTCCGGCTCTAAAGGTCCGGCTCTGAAGGCCCGGCTCTAAAGGTCCGGCTCTGAAGGCCCGGCTCTAAAGGTCCGGCTCTAAAGGTCCGGCTCTAAAGGCGGCTCTAAAGGTCCGGTCTCTAAAGGTCCGGTTCTAAAGGTCCGGCTCTAAAGGCCCGGCTCTGAAGGCCCGTCTCTAAAGGTCCGGTTCTAAAGGTCCGGCTCTAAAGGCCCGTCTCTAAAGGTCCGGCTCTAAAGGTCCGGCTCTAAAGGCCCGTCTCTAAAGGTCCGGCTCTAAAGGTCCGGCTCTAAAGGTCCGGCTCTAAAGGCCCGGCTCTAAAGGTCCGGCTCTGAAGGCCCGTCTCTGAAGGCCCGGCTCTAAAGGTCCGGCTCTGAAGGCCCGGCTCTGAAGGCCCGTCTCTAAAGGTCCGGCTCTAAAGGCCCGGCTCTGAAGGCCCGTCTCTAAAGGTCCGGCTCTAAAGGTCCGTCTCTAAAGGCCCAGCTCTAAAGGTCCGGCTCTAAAGGTCCGGCTCTAAAGGCCCGTCTCTGAAGGCCCGGCTCTGAAGGTCCGGCTCTAAAGGTCCGTCTCTAAAGGCCCGGCTCTAAAGGTCCGGCTCTGAAGGTCTGGCTCTGAAGGCCCGTCTCTAAAGGCCCGACTCTAAAGGTCCGTCTCTGAAGGCCCGGCTCTGAAGGTCCGGCTCTAAAGGTCCGTCTCTAAAGGCCCGGCTCTAAAGGTCCGGCTCTGAAGGTCTGGCTCTGAAGGTCCGGCTCTAAAGGTCCGTCTCTAAAGGCCCGGCTCTAAAGGTCCGTCTCTAAAGGTCCGGCTCTAAAGGCCCGTCTCTAAAGGCCCGGCTCTAAAGGTCCGGCTCTGAAGGTCTGGCTCTGAAGGCCCGTCTCTAAAGGCCCGGCTCTAAAGGCCCGTCTCTAAAGGCCCGTCTCTAAAGGCCCGGCTCTAAAGGTCCGGCTCTAAAGGCCCGTCTCTAAAGGCCCGTCTCTAAAGGCCCGGCTCTGAAGGCCCGGCTCTGAAGGCCCGGCTCTGAAGGCCCGGCTCTAAAGGCCCGGCTCTAAAGGTCCGGTTCTGAAGGTCCGGCTCGCCGGCGTGTGTTCCTGCAGAAAACAGATTCACAACTCTGCTCCAAAACGCACAAACATGTTAGTGAGTCAAGTCTTTTCTCCTGCTCGTCTTCAGTCCTGAGGCGGAACGAGGGAGGAAGGTGAAAGAAAAGAGAGTCTGGTTGGGGGACCCCCTCCCTCAGGGGGGGTGGGGGGGTAGGGGGGGTTCTAGAAATCCCAGCAGTCTTTTTAGTTTCCTCTACTCCTCTCTGGCCCACGAGGAAACGTCTGACGTCCTGACCTCCGGGAGAAACCCCGCCCCCGGCCCCGCCTCCTCAGATCACCTGGAGCTCAGAGAGGACGCGCGTCTCCGTCGTCGCCTGAAACAGAAAAAGGAAACGGACGAGTCACTGATCTGAACGACACGTTTACATCTGTGACTGACACCTGTCACCTGTCACCTGTCATGAACCAAAGTTAGCCCCTCCCCCTTTACACCTCCACTTACTGATGAGTAAAAACACAATCTGAATGTTCTGATCACCTTTTCATAGGGATGCACCGATAACTTTCAGCTCCTACTGATAACCGATAACACACACATATACCTAAGATCATTACATCAATACTATGAACAAAATCAAAAATAGTTTTGACTCTTTATATGAACAGATATTTATTTTTTCCAATAAAAAACTATTGTCAAGCCTCTCAAACATTTTCTTAAAGCTATCAAACAAACCTATTTGATATCTCACATTAACTTAAATAAGGTTCATTACTGACTGATATAAAAAATAAAGGCTCCTTGAACTGATGGAAATACATGCATCAGAATTACTAACTGAAAAAGATTAACATTTAAAGGATTTTGGCTTGTGGTTCCATTTAAATTAATACCTTTAATTAAAGTAAATGAGGTTCAGTAGTTTTTATTTTTTAATCTCATGGAAGCTTTAGATGAGAGGAATGAGGGAGTAGAGACTGCTGCTGGCTTGCGCACGTTAGCATTAGCTTCCGTTAGCTCACGTTAGCGCTATTTCAAAACTCCATGGAAGTGATTGTTATGTTGTAGGTGGCTGATCAGGTTTTACGTATTAAAGCTTGTGCTTCCCTCCTCGTAGAATTCACTTGGAGGATTCGTCACAAATAACCACCAAACTATCTTCTTCTGAAACTTTAACGAAGTTCCACGCCGCCATGTTTGTTGTGATCAGCGCTGCGCTGCAGGCTGCATTCAAGGTGTGACGTAAATTCCCACGTTTCCTCGTTTGCTAGTCGTTATTTCAGCCTTTTCTATTTTTTTCTTTTTTTATGTGTAACATGTGGAAAAATATCAATTCAAGTCAGCAACTACTAAAATTATTACCGAGTTAACGAGTTGTTTTCTGGCATGAGGGGGTATTCTTGATTTTCCTTATTGAGTATTCGTTTTTCTGATTATGCTGACGTTACTTGAACATAACATTCACTGCCGGTCATTCAAGGCTCAGAGGGAGCGAGGCACTGCTGTGTTGACAGAAATATAAATGTTATCGGGGCTATTCGTCGTGATATCAGAGTTATCGGGATGACGTCATAATTTCCTGTTATCGGCCCGATAGTTATCGTGCACTTCTACCTTTACACGTTAATTATTTTTATAAGAAAATTTGAAGCCGAGGGAGGGGGGGGGGGGGCGGGTCTCCAGGTGTGCAGACGTTTTCAGGGTTTCTTGTCCGGAGCACTCAGGTGTGATAACACAGTGCCAAGAGGGAAAGAAACAAACAGGCTTAAAGAAGCCACGGCTCAGACGGTTATCGGACCTCTTCCAGACCGTCTGGAGTTCAACGTTCTGCAGAGAGACGGATTATTTACAACTGGACCTCGTGGTGGAGTTTTACTCCTGGGGTCAAACTGAGCAGCGATGTGACAAAAATACAAATAAATCCAAAGAGTGACATCACTGCGGACCTCACAGAGCATGTTAGATGTTACAGCTCAGTTAGAGGAAGAGCAGAGTCTCTGATGTCTGAAACCAACATGGACGCTTCAGAACCAACCAGCAGAGTTCTGGATCAGAGTCCTCGGGACAGACGACACCAGAGAGGAGCTTCAACGTCCAAACGTTTGGGACAAAAACACCCCGAATCCACTGTTACTGCACAGGAGCTCTGATCTGGACCAGGAGCTCCGATCTGGACCGGGAGCTCCGATCTGGACCGGGAGCTCCGATCTGGACCGGGAGCTCCTCTCTGGACCGGGAGCTCCGATCTGGACCGGGAGCTCCTCTCTGGACCGGGAGCTCCTCTCTGGACCAGGAGCTCCGATCTGGACCGGGAGCTCCGATCTGGACCAGAGACTCCGATCTGGACCAGGAGCTCCGATCTGGACCAGGAGCTCCGATCTGGACCAGAGACTCCGATCTGGACCAGGAGCTCCGATCTGGACCGGGAGCTCCGATCTGGACCGGGAGCTCCTCTCTGGACCGGGAGCTCCGATCTGGACCGGGAGCTCCGATCTGGACCGGGAGCTCCTCTCTGGACCGGGAGCTCCGATCTGGACCGGGAGCTCCTCTCTGGACCAGGAGCTCCGATCTGGACCAGAAGCTCCTCTCTGGACCGGGAGCTCCGATCTGGACCAGGAGCTCCGATCTGGACCGGGAGCTCCTCTCTGGACCAGGAGCTCCGATCTGGACCGGGAGCTCCTCTCTGGACCGGGAGCTCCTCTCTGGACCAGGAGCTCCGATCTGGACCGGGAGCTCCTCTCTGGACCAGGAGCTCCGATCTGGACCAGGAGCTCCGATCTGGACCAGGAGCTCCGATCTGGACCAGGAGCTCCGATCTGGACCGGGAGCTCCGATCTGGACCAGGAGCTCCGATCTGGACCGGGAGCTCCTCTCTGGACCAGGAGCTCCGATCTGGACCAGGAGCTCCGATCTGGACCAGGAGCTCCGATCTGGACCAGGAGCTCCGATCTGGACCAGGAGCTCCGATCTGGACCAGTAGCTCCGATCTGGACCGGGAGCTCCGATCTGGACCGGGAGCTCCGATCTGGACCGGGAGCTCCGATCTGGACCAGGAGCTCCGATCTGGACCGGGAGCTCCGATCTGGACCCGGGAGCTCCGATCTAGACCGGGAGCTCTGATCTGGACCAGAGCTCCGATCTGGACCGGGAGCTCTGGACCGGGAGCTCCGATCTGGACCAGGATCTCCGATCTGGACCAGGAGCTCCGATCTGGACCAGAGACTCCGATCTGGACCAGTAGCTCCGATCTGGACCGGGAGCTCCGATCTAGACCGGGAGCTCTGATCTGGACCAGTAGCTCCGATCTGGACCGGGAGCTCCGATCTGGACCGGGAGCTCCGATCTAGACCGGGAGCTCTGATCTGGACCAGTAGCTCCGATCTGGACCGGGAGCTCCGATCTGGACCGGGAGCTCCGATCTGGACCAGGATCTCCGATCTGGACCAGGAGCTCCGATCTGGACCAGAGACTCCGATCTGGACCAGGAGCTCCGATCTGGACCAGCGGATCCACATCAGAGTGGCTGAAAAATAAAAGAACCGAGGTTCTGGGTCCAGTCCAGAAACCTTAGTGAACCAGAATTCCTCCAGAACCAGGTTAACGGCTCCTTCAGGTCGTTGCAGCTGAAGTCGGATCTACAGGTTTCTGAATTATGGGGGAACCTGGACCTGAACCTGGACCTGAACCTGGACCTGAACCTGGACCTGAACCTGGACCTGAACCAGGACCTGAACCTGACCTGAACCACCTGAACCTGACCTGAACCAGGACCTGAACCTCCAGACCTGACCTGACCAGGACCTGGGACCTGGAACCTGGACCTGAACCTGGACCTGAACCTGGACCTGAACCACCTGGACCTGAACCAACCTGGACCTGACCTGACCTGACCTGGACCTGGACCTGAACCAGGACCTGACCTGACCTGGACCTGAACCAGGACCTGAACCTGGACCTGAACCAGGACCTGAACCTGACCTGGACCTGACCTGGACCTGGACCTGACCTGAACCTGAGGACCTGAACCTGGACCTAACCTGGACCTGAACCTGGACCTGAACTAGGACCTGAACCTGGACCTGAACCAGGACCTGAACCTGGACCTGAACCTGGACTTGATCACATGGTTGGTTTTTTGTTTTTGTTTTTTTTTTTGGCTTCATTTTTGTTCAACTAAAAAATGGGACAAAAACTTTATATTTCCTCTTCATTTAAATCTGTATTTATCTCATATTAATTCTCACTATTGAAACATAATTTAGGTTATAAAAATAAAACCAGATTAAAGAAGACTTGCTCCTAATTTACCTGAATTATTCAATATTGTTCTGGATTTCTGTCATGAACAGCTTTATTTTATTTTATTTTTTTTTTTAAGTGTATGTATATATTTTGATACATTACCAAGAGTCTCGGGGCACGCGCAGGAGCGCGCATCACATGGCCCAGGAGATGTTGGCCGCGTGCTCCTTGGCCTTCATGCGCAGCACCGCGATGCTCGACGAGCGCCGCTCGAACTCCGGTTTGGTCTCGAAGGCGGGCAGCCCGCCGGCGGGCGGAGACAGCAGCGGGTCCGCGCCGAAGAAGTTGTTGAGGGACACGTGGCCGAACTGGTTCTGCTGGCCGGGGAAGCCCATGTAGCCGTGGTCCGCGGCGGCGGCGGCGGCGGAGCGCGGGGAGGGCGCGTAGGACGTGACGCACGGAGGGGAGCCGCGGGGCAGCATGCACGAGGAGACCACCGGGCCGCCGGGAGACGGGCTGGGCCACAGGTTGTTGGGGATCTGTGGGACAAAGACACGCTTAGAACCCGGACGGAACCGGGATCCTTCACCTCTGACGTCATTAACGGGCAATAACGGCGCGTTATTTCCAGTTTGATGACGCTGAAAAACTGAAACCAATAAAGGAGACAGAAAATCTAAAATCAAACTAGAAAACCCCATTAAATAATAATGCTATAAAGATTTCAGGTAATATTTGTTACCAAAGTCAATTTATTGAAATTAAATAACCTTAATGCCTTTATAATATCCATTTATTTATAAAATCAGCGTTCTGGATCAGATCCGGATCAGATCCGGATCAGCCTTTGAAATCTGATAGAGGTTCCCATCGTTAATCCCTAATAGTCTAATTTCATGAGTTTAGGTCAATAATTAACAGAGATATTTAGAAACAAAATTTTAGGCCCCATTTACCGTAATGTTATTGAAAATTTGAAAGTGATCCAGAATCCAGAATTTCTTCTGGATCAGAACCAAAATGAAATCAGTTCTTTCTTTTCACATTTCTGACAACTCCTGAAACATTTCCATCAAAATCCATCCAGAACTTTTAGAGTTATCTTGAACACAGACAGACAGATAAACAGAATAAATATCAAACCTCTGAACTGTCAGTTTAGTTTAGTAAAAAAAAGATTATTATTTTTTTAAACAGCAGCTTTTATGTGTTTAAATATGTGAGCAAAAACTTTCTGGGTGACATCTACAGCTCTGATATCAACTTCAACAATTATTATTATTATTATTATTATTATTATTATTATCATTATTATTTAAATTGTTCTTTTTATTTTATTTTCTGACAAAATAATATCAAGATCAACTATTTATTCCAAACGGTCTATTTTTCTGAATGACATCTTTGTGATTTTAAAATAAGAGAGAGGAATTATTTCTGCTCATTTACTGAAATAACTGGCGTGATTCTGGTTGTCCAGAGGGATTGTGGGTAATTCAGAGACGTCGTTTCAAACCAAAGACGCAGCTGATTTTATTTTCTCTGAATAAATTATTTTAAAAAAGCCTTTTTATTTCTCCGGTTGTAGAAATCTACGTGAATCCTGACAGTTTCCAGAAAAGTCTTCGGAGGCTTTTAGACCCAAACTGAAACGTGCTGCCGGTTCTGAAGACGTGAATCAGTTTGGGTCGAGTCACTCGGCAGGATTTCAACCATAAATGAGAAAACGAGCTAAAACTAAAAACAGCTGCTGTAGTTTAATGAACGTAGAGCAGAAACTAACAGGTTTAAAAGTCTTAAAATGCTCTTAAAGGTTCTGCAGCAGCGTCACCTGCTGAGATAAAACTACATCACCAGGACAACACAGATGATCCTTCCAGAACTTTTACAGAAACTAACTTTTAACTTTTAACTGGATCCGTTTCCTTCAGCGAAACTGTTGTTTCTGAATAAAAACCAGTAAAGTCCAGTTTGAGTGTTTTAAAGCCTCGTTTTAAACGTGATAAAGAGTCAGTTTGATGAGACGTCCTGAAGACACCAGCAGCTCTTTAATTTTAGCTGAAAGTCCACCAGAACCAGAACCAGAACCAGAACCAGAACCAGAACCAGCCTGATGACTTTTATTCACTCCAACTGAGCATTTTAGATTTTATCTCAATGTTCTTCTGTAAAAATGTCCTTTTTTTATGAGGAACTGAGGAGCATAAACACTCTGGGACGTCCCTGCTGCTCTGCAGGAGACATGAGTCCACGTGGTCCACGTGGTCTCAGGAGACATGAGTCCACGTGGACTCCAGCAGAAACCTGGTCTGTGGCTCAGCTGGTCTGAAATCCCGTCCTGCTGGAGATGTTCAGGATCTTCAAGACCTGCAGGACCTGTAGGACTTTCAGGACCAGGTCTCTGAGGGACGTCTCAGAGGGACGTCTCTGAGGGACCTGCTGGTCTCAGAGGGACGTCTCTGAGGGACCTGCAGGTCTCTGAGGGACCTGTGGGTCTCAGAGGGACGTCTCTGAGGGACCTGTGGGTCTCAGAGGGACGTCTCTGAGGGACGTCTCTGAGGGACAGCAGGTCTCTGAGGGACGTCTCTGAGGGACGTCTCTGAGGGACCTGCAGGTCTCTGAGGGACGTCTCTGAGGGACCTGTGGGTCTCTGAGGGACCTGTGGGTCTCAGAGGGACGTCTCTGAGGGACGTCTCTGAGGGACCTGCAGGTCTCTGAGGGACGTCTCTGAGGGACAGCAGGTCTCAGAGACAGCTGTTTCCAGGACGACTGTGTCTCCTTCAGGACGTTTTAAAAGTCTTTTATTATTCTCTGCTCTGTGACACTTTCCTCCATAAATGTTTTAAATTTATTTGTGTTTTATTTTTGCTCTTTAAACGTTTCCATCATTAAAATCAATCCCGTCCTTTAACGGATTCAAGTTTCACCGTTAAACTAATAAATAAGAAGATTTGACTTTGGAGTTGAATTTTAAATTAAATACTTTTCGACTACTACATTTTCTAACAAACCTTCTAATTTTGACTTTGATTTAATTTCACTTCATAAATTAATATAAAAGCTCTTCTACTTGTATTTCTATTTTTTCTCCACCTTTCTAAATAATCTAATAAAAATAAATCTTATTGTTCCAGTTGATCTCCTCAGTAAAAAAACTCTTGTAATAATTAATTAAAAGTAGAAATTCATGAGAAACAACCAGCTGATTGTTGAAATGTGCAGCAAACCTGTTATTTATTAAAACTGATTAAACTATTATAAATCTATTTAACTGATTTATTCTGTAAAACAAACCTCTCACACCGTTGAACTTTAAATTCTATTTATTCTGCTCATTTAGGGAGAACAACAGTCTCCAACTGTACAGTTTCATACATCTTTTTATTTTTAGACATTTTATTTTGACAGCTTTACATTTTTTATTTTATTTTATACTTTATCGTTCCACTACTGATGGCACTGACTGGTTTAAATTATAATCCCCGTAGTTTTTTCTGATTTTATTCTGACTTTATTCTGATTTTATTCTGAATTTATTCTGATTTTATTCTGACTTTATTCTGATTTTATTCTGACTTTATTTGATTTTATTCTGACTTTTTTCTGATTTTATTCTGAATTTATTCTGACTTTTTTTCTGACTTTATTCTGATTTTATTCTGACTTAATTCTGACTTTATTCAGATTTTATTCTGATTTTATTCAGATTTTATTCTGACTTTATTCTGATTTTATTCTGACTTTATTCTGACTTAATTCTAATTTCTTTCCTATTTTATTCTGACTTTATTTTGATTTTATTCTGACATTATTCTGATTTTATTCTGAATTTATTCTGACTTTATTCTGACTTTTTTTCTGACTTTATTCTG
>JAGFBZ010000960.1:80000-275000 GCA_018398805.1 Hirundichthys speculiger | reverse complement strand
ACATCCAAACATCCTCCAGCTGCAGGAACCTCTGGAGCTGCTCTGGAGCTCAGCGGGGAGTTTTCTCCTCACCAGGGGGGGGGAGCAGTGTTCCCCCCCGACCCGAGGCCCGTCTCCCACCTCCACGCCCAACCCGCGACCCGCTGGGTCAGTGGCAGTTACCTGGGGCCGCCTGGTGCCACGTGGGGGGGGGAGTCAAAACAAACAGAGGTGCTCTTAAGGAGGGGGGGGGGGGGGGGCACGCTGGCTCACGCTGAGGAGAAAATGTGAAAAGTTCACTGTGGTTCTGTGGCGGACCCGTTTCTGGAGGTTCCAGCCGTGGTAGCAGGAGTCTGTGGAGCTCATGAGTCGGGACCGGTTCTCCAAATGCTGCAGCGGACTGCGGTCCACTTTCATGGACCCAAACCAAATGGACCCGTGAAAATTTGACCCAAAATCGTCCCGAACGGACCCGACCCGAGTCTTTATTTAGTTTCCGACCACGAACCGAACCGAGTTACCCGAATAGAACCGAGACAATCCAGCCCATAGTTGCTCATGTTAAAGTTGTCTAGCGTTGAATAAAACTTGATTTTCTTACCTAAAGTTGTCTTCTTCTACCGGTTCAGTTGCTACATAGGCTACGTGATGTAAACAACAATAAATCCACGTCGTTATTTTCTTTGTGGATACAGATGCTATTGGTAGCAACTGCTAACGCTAATAGCCTACACCGGTCAGGACGTGTCGTAAATATGTTCTCTCATCCAGCGTTGTCATGTTGGTGATCCGTTGTGCTTTACAGCTGCCGGGCAAACCGCTAATAACACGCTAACAACACGCTACGGTAACACGGTTGTTTCATGACAAACACGCCACGTTAATGAATAATTAATTAAACTGCCCCGAGTCCTGACATTAGCTGCCACGGCTAATATCTTTACCTCTCTGGAGTAAACGTGGACCCAGCCTGTCAGAGAGCACCGACCGGACCCAGAGACTAACTACTATTCCGACCCGAACCCGGAGTCACGTCTTTTGAATGGACCCGAGACCCGATTTGGGTCGGGTCGGAACCTCAGGTTTTCGGGTAGTCGGGTTGTTCCGAAGACCTCTAGACTGCAGCTTCACTTTAAACCGCAGCCTGACCGTCAGCTCTACGCCTGGCATGAACCAAAGGGTCGTTAGCGCCGGCCCTTTGGTCCTGGACCGCAGGTCCCTCAACCAATCCGAGCCCTGAGGGGCCCAAACAGGCCCGTTCAGAGGGCAGACATGTGCCAGCCTGGTGCCCGAAGCCACTCTGAGCTCTAATTCAATCTCCTGACAATCATCAAACTCTGGCTCGCTGCAAAAACAAACAGCACAAACAGCACAAACAGGGCGGGGCTCATTAACGCTACAGAACATTTGGCTCCAAAGGACGAACATCAGAAAGTGAAAGCAGCAGCTTTGGTCCTTCTGAGGTTGGTTTTTTTATTTATTTTGTCTTGTGTTGCTCCAGGAGTCGGCCGTTCCCGTGGACCGACCAACTCCAACTGACCGAGTCATCCGGGATCATGCTGCAGGTCGCCGTGATGGAAACCAGGGCCGAGCCTGCAGCCTGGTACTGGTTTACTGCCAGTAACGTGACATGAACTGGGATAACATGAATATTCACTCTTACTCCGTTCATCTTGAACATACTGATCAGACTTCCACTGCATTTAAAAAGACTTCTAACAGACCAACTATTGGATCCAGGGATAGGAATTGATAAGATTTTTCTGATTCCGATTCCGATTATCGATACTGTTTAACGATTTCTTTATTGATTCTTTATTCGATTCTAATTTGGGAAAAAAGGAGAACTAACAGTTTTATTAGCATCATATTTTTTTTACCTTAGAAGTCACGACCTTACAAACTCAACAGCGAGGTCAAAAGAGGCCCAAAGCCTGGATAACGTGTTAACTGTTGTAATATGTAACTGTGCAAATACACAAGAATGTGGAACATTTTACTAACAGATTTTTCCTAATAGAAATAAAAAAAATCTCCCTTTTAAAAGGATAATATGAGCTCACTAAGCACTCAAAAATAATAATAAAGAAAGATAAATACTATCAAATACAACGGAACAGTTCATAGTACAAATCTGCAAATACTATGAAGAATTAACAATTCTTTAGCAGTAAAATAATCATGTCTTCCAGCCTCTGAACCAGCCAGACTCTCTCTCTCGTCACGGTCATCTTCTAAATGTAATGCAGAAGGCATTCGTTTAATAGCATAGCGCTAATGTTATAGCGTGTTTTACAAAGAAGCACATAGGCAGCGGGATAGCTACTAACCAGAGTTACCAGAGGTGATCTTAGCTTGGCTACTGCTGCTGGGTTGAGATCCATCAGTCCGAAGCGTCAAAAACACGACACTCGTTAGCATGTTGTGTGTTCAAATGTTTCTGCATGTTAGCCGTGTTCCCTCCCGACGCTGTTATCTCCACTTTACAATGACTGCTAGTTGCCTTGTTGCCATCTTTCTTTGGTGAAGTGAAGCCAAACTTTGGAGCGTTTGAACCTGGTGGGCGCCATTGTTGTTTACAACTCCAATGCTAACGTGCTAAACCGACGTAACTTAATCACGTAAGTGCTTTCTGGAATTGACTGTGCGTAACTTGCGTAAATTACGTGAGATTCGTGCTGGTTGGAATCGATAAGAGAATCGCTGGATAAACTGCCAAACGATTCCATGGAATTGAAACACACGGAACCGGGTCTCTACAGGAACAGGTTCTCTACAGGAACCGGTTCTCTACAGGAACAGGTTCTCTACAGGAACCGGTTCTCTACAGGAACCGGTTCTCTACAGGAACTAGTTCTCTACAGGAACTGGTTCCTGTAGAGAACCGGGGAGCCTCTATGGACTGTTTCAGAAACATTAACGTACACGCTTCTGGCGTCTAAACCCAGCCGGTGTGTTTGAGGACGCTTCAACGTGCACGTTTGCACGCTCGTGGCTGCACTCGAAGTCTACGCTCCGCTCCAGAGGAATTTAGACGACCATGATGCTCTCCAGCGCCCCCGGTGGTTCACAGCTCGCAGTAAACTCTGACAGGATGACACGTCGACCTTCTCCAGAGGTTCTGCTGTTGATGAAGGGGCTTTTCTTAACCAAGGGAGGAGTTCTGTTGTCGTCCCCCTCGTCTTCTGTGGTCCAGCAGGTCTTTTGACGTTGCTTTAATGAACCAAACTGTTGATCTGGTCACATCTGAGTTGTTCTTCTGCCTCTCTTAGTGTAGATTTCTGTTGTTTCCTCCTTTGGCCTCCTTCACCTGACTTTCTTGGACTCCTTGGCTCCTTTCGAACAGCTGCTAGATGCCATCAGGTCCAGACCTTTTATCTGCTTTTTTAGCTATGAAGTACAGTGATCCTCTTATTTTTCTCGGTTAATGGGGACCGGCCCCCCCCCGCAAAAATCTAAAAATCCTCCAACGGGAGCCGGAGCCCCCCCGAGCCTCAATGTGTTTAAAATATGTTTAAAAACCCCAAAAAAAGTAGCGAAACAAGACAAAGTCTCAACTGTGGTCTTTCTGTTTCCTTCACAGCCTCTGGTCTCTGAACCGTAGTAAACAAACCGCTGGTATCGTGTTATTTTTGGCTCGTAATTAGCGGCTAACACGCTAACAACAACAAAACAAAAAGTCCGGTTTTCTCTGCATGGAACGGGAACTTTATTCTGGCACTGCAGAAACTTGTAACATCACACACTACATTACCCATAAGGCCACACCATTACCCATAAGGCCACCTTCTTAAAGGGGCCAGGCTGGCTCACAGCATTTCTTCGCTGTGAGAGAACGCGCACAACATCCTGTGATGTTTCCGTGATTTTTTTTTTGATTTTTTTTTATTATATTATGTATTTCTGAAAAAACTGTGAACAACTAAAACCGCGGAACTTAAAGCGCGAATTGGCGAGGGATCACTGTAATGAGATAACGGCTCCCACCTGACCAGTTAACGTTTTTTCAGGCGACTGTCCAAAATACTTTTGAGCAGCTGAAAATGGAGGAACTTTGATGAAAACAGTCACGTCCTGATGGTTTGGTTTCAACTCTAAACACTTCTGGACCTGACTGGACCTGACTGGATCTGACTGGACCTGACTGGACCTGTCTGGACCTGACTGGACCTGACTGGACCTAACTGGACCTGACTGGACCTGACTGACTGTGGACCTGCTGACCTAACTGACTTACTGGACCTGACTGGACCTGACTGGACCTGAACTGGACCTGACTGGACCTGACTGGACCTGACTGACCTACTAGACCTGACTGGACCTGACTGGACCTGACTGGACTGACTGACTGACTGAAACTGACTGACCTGACTGGACCCTGACTGACTGACCTGACTGGACCTGACTGGACCTGACTGGACCTGACTGGACCTGACTGGACCTGTCTGGACCTGACTGGACCTGACTGGACCTGACTAACTAGACCTGTCTGGACCTGTCAAACCGTCACTCGTCCTGTCACCTTGGTCCATCTTCACCAACACATGACTGATCTGTTTTTATTTCTTTTTTTTGGTCCAGTTCTGAGCAGTTTGGACTCCAGTCCTCCTCCTCACAAAGTTGGATTCATGTTTTCAGGTGAGTTTGCACATTCCTCTCACTTTAAAACCATTTCCTTTCTCTTTACTTTGGCCGACGGAGCGGTTCCTCGAGTCACGAGCCAAAAATAAAGGTGAGCGACTCCTTTAAAGTACGTCCACGTACCTCTGCAGTTCTGGACCGAAGGAGCTGCTGGAAGAATTCAGTCTGCAAAATGTTTTTGCTTGACAACATGAAGACTTAATAAAGACAGAGCTCTTGGGTTTCAGGACCACCGCATCTCTGAGGCGCGCCAGCGTCTGCAACAGAAAACGCTCCAGACCCGCCCGCAGACGTGCGTAAGTGCATGATGGGAGGAAAACAAACAAGACCGGCGGACGTCTCTGGAACCTCCGAGGAACCGCTCTGAAGTTGGGTCTGTTTGTTTTGACATTCGTGAACTTGTCATTTTCAGGCAGCCGGCCAACCGGGGAGGAGCCGGCGGGCGGGGAGCCGCCTCCAGGTGGGCGGGGTTTATGGATGGACGCCGTAGGACACATGAAGGCCACGGAGCCTCACGGTTCTGACGCAAACGATTGACTTTAACTTCCAAAGTCCGTCATTTCAAGCCCCGTTTGGGAAAGGGGGAAAATGGTGGTTTTATTTAAATCTGAATCATAGAAACGGCAATTTAGCATCTTAAAAACAGAAATCCACTGGTACTTTAACTCCTGGTTCTTATTTCCTTAACGTGAAGCGAGACAACCACGTGTTCCGTGACATGTTTTGATGCCGGTCGAGTTCAGACGGTGACGCTTGAGCAGAACAGAGCCTGGAGATGTTTGGATTCACTCACCAGACTTAAAGCAGGATATAAAAATTAAATGGCATGACCCCTGCCATGTAGAGTCTAAAAACACATCATTCACATTAAAACATTTAAGTACAAAATAACAACAACAAAAAAAAAAGCCATCTCAAAACATACATATTTTTCTGCATCTTTCAGATTTATCATCTTAAAGTCACAGACTAAGCAGTAAAACATTTGCTTTACTTGTGCCGCATGTCCCTCTTCTTGCCCCCTCCCCACCCGCCACTCAGCCGGACCGGGTTGTCTCGGAAGGAGATGCGCTCCATCTTGGATGCAGCGGACGCGACTCTCTCTGGGGGCGGAGCTTCTTTTCCTGGGGACGAGCAGAAGGCTTTATCAGTATTTCAGGTTAAAGGAGTTGTGTGAAACCACCCGGAGGATGCGTTTAAAGATCTTTCTGATAAGAAATGTGCATTTGCATCCACTCGTGTAAAGCCCGCCCCCAGCCGGTTGTGATTGGTTTGGTAGGTTCTTTTCTGGTGAAAATGGGAGGGGCCATTTCACCTCTCACAGCTGTTAATTTCTGGATTTGTTAGTGAATGATTATCACGAGGAACCGCCACATCCGCACGCCAATGCATACATTGCAATTACATGTAACCACGCATGCGAACCGTGCAGCAGGTTAAGGATCAAACCTAGATAACGGTGATGTCATAATCAGGTGGGTCAGGTGTATGTGACTGTCTGAGTGTATCTGCATAGTACAGAGATCCTTTTAGCTGCCCGGACGACACAAATCATCCTTTAATTTTAGAGGTTGGCTAATTACTGTATTTACCTGAGTATTAATCGCATCTGTAGAAAATATGTTGTGAAGAGGAAAATATATATATATACAAGTCACATCAAGCAGTAAAAGCGGGTTATAACTGGACCGTTGATGAGCCCCTTTCAACAGCAGCTGTTTAAGGACCAATCTATGGTCTCTTTCCTCCATCTGAGGACTCATTCCTCCGTCATCTGTGGACTCGTTCCTCCATCTGTGGACTCTTTCCTCCATCTGTGGACTCGTTCCTCCATCTGTGAACTCGTTCCTCCATCTGTGGACTCGTTTCTCCATCTGTGAACTTGTTCCTCCTCCATCTGTGGACTCGTTCCTCCTCCATCTCTGGACTCGTTCCTCCAGCTGTGGACTCGTTCTTCCATCTGAGGACTCGTTCCTACATCTGTGGACTTGTTTCTCCATCTGTGAACTTGTTCCTCCTCCATCTGTGGACTCGTTCCTCCGCCACCTCTGAATTCGTTCCTCCATCTGCGGACTCGTTCCTCCAGCTGTGGACTCGTTCTTCCATCTGTGGACTCGTTCCTCCATCTATGGATTCGTCCCTCCATCTCTGGACTCGTTCCTCCTTCATCTGCGGACTCGTTCCTCCATCTCTGGACTCGTTCCTCCATCTGTGGACTCGTTCTTCCATCTGTGGACTCATCCCTCCATCTCTGGACTCGTTCCTCCATCTATGGACTCGTCCCTCCATCTCTGGACTCGTTCCTCCATCTGCGGACTCGTTCCTCCACCTCTGGACTCGTTCATCCATCTGTGGACTCGTTCCTCCTTCATCTGCGGACTCGTTCCTCCACCTCTGGACTCGTTCATCCATCTGAGGACTCGTTCCTCCAGCTGTGGACTCGTTCCTCCTTCATCTGCGGACTCGTTCCTCCATCTCTGGACTCGTTCCTCCATCTGTGGACTCATCCCTCCATCTCTGGAGTCATTCCTCCATCTATGGACTCGTCCCTCCATCACTGGACTCGGTCCTCCATCTGAGGACTCGTTCCTCCATCTCTGGACTCGTTCCTCCTTCATCTGCGGACTCGTTCCTCCATCTCTGGACTCGTTCCTCCATCTGTGGACTCATCCCTCCATCTCTGGAGTCATTCCTCCATCTATGGACTCGTCCCTCCATCTCTGGAGTCATTCCTCCATCTCTGGACTCGGTCCTCCATCTGAGGACTCGTTCCTCCTTCATCTGCAGACTCGTTCCTCCAGCTGTGGACTCGTTCCTCCATCTCTGGACTCGTTCCTCCATCTGTGGACTCGTTCCTCCTTCATCTGCAGACTCGTTCCTCCAGCTGTGGACTCGTTCCTCCATCTCTGGACTGTTCCTCTCTCTGGATCTGGACTCGTTCCTCCATCTCTGGACTCGTTCCTCCATCTGTGGACTCGTTCCTCCTTCATCTGCAGACTCGTTCCTCCAGCTGTGGACTCGTTCTTCCATCTGTGGACTCATCCCTCCATCTCTGGAGTCATTCCTCCATCTATGGACTCGTCCCTCCATCTCTGGACTCGTTCCTCCATCTGAGGACTCGTTCCTCCATCTATGGACTCGTTCCTCCATCTGAGGACTCGTTCCTCCAGCTGTGGAGTCGTCCCTCCATCTCTGGACTCGTTCCTCCATCTGAGGACTCGTTCCTCCAGCTGTGGAGTCGTCCCTCCATCTCTGGACTCGTTCCTCCATCTGAGGACTCGTTCCTCCAGCTGTGGAGTCGTCCCTCCATCTCTGGACTCGTTCCTCCATCTGAGGACTCGTTCCTCCAGCTGTGGAGTCGTCCCTCCATCTCTGGACTCGTTCCTCCTTCATCTGCGGACTCGTTCCTCCAGCTGTGGACTCGTTCTTCCATCTGTGGACTCGTTCCTCCATCTATGGATTCGTCCCTCCATCTCTGGACTCGTTCCTCCTTCATCTGCGGACTCGTTCCTCCATCTCTGGACTCGTTCCTCCATCTGTGGACTCGTTCTTCCATCTGTGGACTCATCCCTCCATCTCTGGACTCGTTCCTCCATCTGTGGACTCGTTCTTCCATCTGTGGACTCATCCCTCCATCTCTGGACTCGTTCCTCCATCTATGGACTCGTCCCTCCATCTCTGGACTCGTTCATCCATCTGTGGACTCGTTCCTCCTTCATCTGCGGACTCGTTCCTCCACCTCTGGACTCGTTCATCCATCTGAGGACTCGTTCCTCCAGCTGTGGACTCGTTCCTCCTTCATCTGCGGACTCGTTCCTCCATCTCTGGACTCGTTCCTCCATCTGTGGACTCATCCCTCCATCTCTGGAGTCATTCCTCCATCTATGGACTCGTCCCTCCATCACTGGACTCGGTCCTCCATCTGAGGACTCGTTCCTCCATCTCTGGACTCGTTCCTCCTTCATCTGCGGACTCGTTCCTCCATCTCTGGACTCGTTCCTCCATCTGTGGACTCATCCCTCCATCTCTGGAGTCATTCCTCCATCTATGGACTCGTCCCTCCATCTCTGGAGTCATTCCTCCATCTCTGGACTCGGTCCTCCATCTGAGGACTCGTTCCTCCTTCATCTGCAGACTCGTTCCTCCAGCTGTGGACTCGTTCCTCCATCTCTGGACTCGTTCCTCCATCTGTGGACTCGTTCCTCCTTCATCTGCAGACTCGTTCCTCCAGCTGTGGACTCGTTCCTCCGTCTGTGGACTCGTTCCTCCAGCTGTGGACTCGTTCCTCCATCTCTGGACTCGTTCCTCCTTCATCTGCAGACTCGTTCCTCCAGCTGTGGACTCGTTCCTCCATCTCTGGACTCATTCCTCCATCTGTGGACTCGTTCCTCCTTCATCTGCAGACTCGTTCCTCCAGCTGTGGACTCGTTCTTCCATCTGTGGACTCATCCCTCCATCTCTGGAGTCATTCCTCCATCTATGGACTCGTCCCTCCATCTCTGGACTCGTTCCTCCATCTGAGGACTCGTTCCTCCATCTATGGACTCGTTCCTCCATCTGAGGACTCGTTCCTCCAGCTGTGGACTCATCCCTCCATCTCTGGAGTCATTCCTCCATCTATGGACTCGTCCCTCCATCTCTGGACTCGTTCCTCCTTCATCTGCGGACTCGTTCCTCCATCTCTGGACTCGTTCCTCCATCTGTGGACTCGTTCCTCCATCTGAGGACTCGTTCCTCCAGCTGTGGACTCATCCCTCCATCTCTGGAGTCATTCCTCCATCTGAGGACTCGTTCCTCCATCTCTGGACTCGTTCCTCCTTCATCTGCGGACTCGTTCCTCCATCTCTGGACTCGTTCCTCCATCTGTGGACTCATCCCTCCATCTCTGGAGTCATTCCTCCATCTATGGACTCGTCCCTCCATCTCTGGAGTCATTCCTCCATCTCTGGACTCGGTCCTCCATCTGAGGACTCGTTCCTCCAGCTGTGGAGTCGTCCCTCCATCTCTGGACTCGTTCCTCCTTCATCTGCAGACTCGTTCCTCCAGCTGTGGACTCGTTCCTCCATCTCTGGACTCGTTCCTCCATCTGAGGACTCGTTCCTCCAGCTGTGGACTCATCCCTCAATCTCTGGAGTCATTCCTCCATCTATGGACTCGTCCCTCCATCTCTGGACTCGTTCCTCCTTCATCTGCGGACTCGTTCCTCCATCTCTAGACTCGTTCCTCCATCTATGGACTCGTTCCTCCATCTGAGGACTCGTTCCTCCAGCTGTGGACTCATCCCTCCATCTCTGGAGTCATTCCTCCATCTGAGGACTCGTTCCTCCATCTCTGGACTCGTTCCTCCCCTCCTTCCATATCTGCGGACTCGTTCCTCCATCTCTGGACTCGTTCCTCCATCTGTGGACTCATCCCTCCATCTCTGGAGTCATTCCTCCATCTATGGACTCGTCCCTCCATCTCTGGAGTCATTCCTCCATCTCTGGACTCGGTCCTCCATCTGAGGACTCGTTCCTCCAGCTGTGGAGTCGTCCCTCCATCTCTGGACTCGTTCCTCCTTCATCTGCAGACTCGTTCCTCCAGCTGTGGACTCGTTCCTCCATCTCTGGACTCGTTCCTCCATCTGTGGACTCGTTCCTCCTTCATCTGCAGACTCGTTCCTCCAGCTGTGGACTCGTTCTTCCATCTGTGGACTCATCCCTCCATCTCTGGAGTCATTCCTCCATCTATGGACTCGTCCCTCCATCTCTGGACTCGTTCCTCCATCTGAGGACTCGTTCCTCCATCTATGGACTCGTTCCTCCATCTGAGGACTCGTTCCTCCAGCTGTGGAGTCGTCCCTCCATCTCTGGACTCGTTCCTCCATCTGAGGACTCGTTCCTCCATCTATGGACTCGTTCCTCCATCTGAGGACTCGTTCCTCCAGCTGTGGACTCATCCCTCCATCTCTGGAGTCATTCCTCCATCTATGGACTCGTCCCTCCATCTCTGGACTCGTTCCTCCATCTGAGGACTCGTTCCTCCATCTATGGACTCGTTCCTCCATCTGAGGACTCGTTCCTCCATCTATGGACTCGTTCCTCCAGCTGTGGACTCGTTCTTCCATCTGTGGACTCATCCCTCCATCTCTGGAGTCATTCCTCCATCTATGGACTCGTCCCTCCATCTCTGGACTCGTTCCTCCTTCATCTGCGGACTCGTTCCTCCATCTCTGGACTCGTTCCTCCATCTGTGGACTCGTTCCTCCATCTCTGGACTCGTTCCTCCATCTCTGGACTCGTTCCTCCATCTATGGACTCGTCCCTCCATCTCTGGACTCGTTCCTCCTTCATCTGCGGACTCGTTCCTCCATCTCTGGACTCGTTCCTCCATCTGTGGACTCGTTCCTCTCCATCTCTGGACTCGTTCCTCCATCTCTGGACTCGCTCCCAATCTATCTGGACTCTCTTTCCTCCAGCTGTGGATTCGTTCCTGGAGTCGTTCCTCCATCTATGGCCTCCACTCATCGTTCCTCCATCTCTGGACTCGTTCCTCCATCTGTGGACTCGTTCCTCCATCTGTGAACTCGTACCTCCATCTCTGGACTCGTTCCTCCATCTGTGGACTCGTTCCTCCATCTGTGGACTCGTTCCTCCATCTGTGGACTCTTTCCTCCATCTGCGGACTCGTTCCTCCATCTCTGGACTCGACCAATCTATGGTCTCTTTCCTCCAGCTGTGGATTCGTTCCTGGAGTCGTTCCTCCATCTGTGGACTCGTTCCTCCAGCTGTGCACTCGTTCCTCCATCTGTGAACTCGTACCTCCATCTCTGGACTCGATCCTCCATCTGTGGACTCGTTCCTCTTCAAGCTGTGGACTCGTTCCTCCAGCTGTGGAGTCATCCCTCCATCTGTGAACTCGTTCCTCCATCTGTGGACTTGTTCCTCCATCTGTGGACTTGTTCCTCCATCTGAGGACTCGTTCCTCCATCTGTGGACTTGTTCCTCCATCTGAGGACTCGTTCCTCCATCTGAGGACTCGTTCCTCCATCTGAAGACTCGTTCCTCCATCTGTGGACTCGTTCCTCCATCTCTGGACTCGTTCCTCCATCTGTGGACTCATTCCTCCATCTGTGGACTCTTTCCTCCATCTCTGGACTCGTTCCTCCATCTGAGGACTCGTTCCTCCATCTGTGAACTCGTACCTCCATCTCTGGACTCGATCCTCCATCTGTGGACTCGTTCCTCTTCAAGCTGTGGACTCGTTCCTCCAGCTGTGGAGTCATCCCTCCATCTGTGAACTCGTTCCTCCACCATCTGTGGACTTGTTCCTCCATCTGAGGACTCGTTCCTCCATCTGAGGACTCGTTCCTCCGTCTGTGGACTCGTTCCTCCGTCTGTGGACTCGTTCCTCCGCCTGTGGACTCGTTCCTCCATCTCTGTCCATCTTTCAGTCCGTGGTTCTCCTTCTCTGATTGGTTCATAGCTGTCAGAGGTTCCTCTGCTTCTCTTCAGTCTCTGACTAGTTTCTCTCCAAACTTTCTGCTTCGTTACTGTTTTCAGCTGCAGATTTTATCATCTTTAGTTTAAATTCTGCAGTAGAGCTTTTTCTTTTTGGTGTCATATTTGTGTTCTTCAGTCTTTATGGTTTACTTTTGTCATCTTTTCACTATCAGTGTTCAGTTGTCGTGAGTG
Source organism: Hirundichthys speculiger (assembly GCA_018398805.1). Lineage (NCBI taxonomy): Eukaryota > Metazoa > Chordata > Actinopteri > Beloniformes > Exocoetidae > Hirundichthys > Hirundichthys speculiger. The sequence continues at coordinate 262,707 of JAGFBZ010000960.1, read as the reverse complement.
TAGACGATGTCTTGTTATTGTCATGGAAGACATAGAGGATATTTTTGACATATAAGTTGCAGGATCAGACAAACTACTAAAAAATAAAGTGTGACTCATAGTCTGGAAAACACGGTAGTCCATTGGCCCATTAACTGGCAAGCCATTGTTAAATAGTTGGCATCGAGCACAGAAATACTTGTAATGGTTTAGTTCTGCTGAAGATGATGGGGTGAGGGTGGAGCAGTGGGCGGAGCAGTGGGCGGAGCTGGATGTCTGCTGACTGGAAGGTTGCTGGACTGAAGCCCAGTCTTCACTGCCAGAGATCTTTCATGTGCAGTATCTTTCCACAGTACAAAAGTCTTTCAAAGCATGAATGCTCTCAGAGATGCCTGAATTCTTCTAGGTTCACTTGTATAAATTCAGGGGCCTTTCAGGGTGACAGTCAGGTGTCCGATGGACCAGGTATACCGACACAGGTGACCGTCAGGTTCACGTGTAGAGACGCAGTCGTTAACTGAAACAGAAACAGCCGAGAGGTGCAGTTTCATCTCACAGGTCTGAGCTGATTTCAAGCTACAACAAATGTTATGTTGCACAGATCAACCCCCGGGTGTGCATGACAACTTCATGTCCCAGGAATGCATTTCGCATCGAACGAGCAGCGGTAATGGTGCAGAAATGAGTCAAAGAGAACGTTACGACGTGGTTTTAATATGATTTCATGTTTCTAACTTTAAATTTGTGGTTAATTGATCCAGATAAAACCTATTTTAAACTCTTCTCCGTCGTCGTCGGGCTGTTTTTCTTTTCACCTCCTCCAAACTTTATTTATAACACGGCTGAAAAACAAAAGTGTCATAAAAGCCATTAGAAACACAGTTTAGTCAGAAGAGTCCGTTCAGAGCGTTTATTTCATGCTCAGTTAAATTCTAGTCGTCTATAAATGTGTACTGAGCTGAGCTGTTACAGAAGGTCAAGACTGCTTGGCGAGAACAACTCGGTAGGACAAACTTGGACGTATGAAAGTACAGACTTGTTGGAAGTGAGAAACAGCTGCCTGTCAGAAAATTACATGAGGAGTCTTTGGTCGTGAGACCAGCGTGACGGCCGTCATCAAACCGCTCACGTTGCAGGACGGAAGGACACCGATTTGGACGGAAGACAAAAAGACGCCCCCTCGATTCTTTCATCTGCCGTCAGCCTGAGATCACGGCGCGTAAAGGAGCCCTTAGAGAGTCGCGCTTGTCTGGGAGACGACAGATTCTCGTCCATCTGGATGAAAAACTGATGTCCGTCAAGTGAAAAATCACGTTTGCGTGTTAAACTGAAACAAAGAGGAGTTTAAAAGCTGGAACTCTGGGCATCGATGCTCGTTTTCCTGCCCTGAGAGCACATTCTCAAGTAAACTGGATTTAAAACATGATGAAGAACCTCGGATTTCAAATCTCGGCATGAACGGAGTGGTTTGGGGCTCACAAACATCCCGCCGGTCGTTTCTGGGAGTATCGGCGGTGAGAGACCAGTTAGTAGAAAAGCAACACAGCAGAATAATAATAATGATAATAATAAACTGTGATGTCATAAACACTGACAGCTGATATTAAACGTCGATCTGCGATCCATTAGAGCCTCTAAAACTCTCTGAGAACCAGTGTGAGATGTTTCCTCTAACTGTGGGCAGGTGAGCTGTGTGCTGTTGTTCCGTGGGGTCTCCGTATCTCTGCATCAGGGGCCCTTCCACCGGATCAGCGCCGAGCTTTTTCAAACACACGCAGAACAAAGGCGGTGCTTCTACCGGCGGTGATGCGTTCCACGTGTAGATCTCCGGCCCGCCGTCTCCACAGTCGCCCCATACGGGGAGCCGAGCAGCGGGGGGGGGGGTGTGATGCTGTATAGAATATCCGCGAGTCAAAGCTAACGGCGCCTCCTCAGGCTCTGGTTCTACCTGCATCTGGAGCAAACCTGGGAACAGATTCGGTTTACTGAAGCTTCTCGCTCCGTTAAAGATCGTCCGGCGACATCCTCTAAATCAGAACCAGAGCCCACATCCTGTTGCACGTGTTATTATTTTCAGAACAAGTTGCTCTCTTATTAAATGTACATAAATAAACAAAAGAAGCGACCGCTGTGACCAAACCGGTCGTTTTCCGTTCATTTTACTCCTATTAGGGTCTGAAATCGAGGGAGCAGATATGGAACTTAAGTGGTTTCCTTTTACGCATGTAACGAAAATATTTAGCGAGGCTGGAAACGCTCTTCGTGGTCCCGTCCCGGCGAGCGGCGGGAATCGGGTTTCAGGTTACTGAGAGGGTTACGGAGTATTTATGAAGTCTTTATTCACTTCAGAGGAGGAGGCCGTGCAACTTTTTTTTGGACAAATGCAGCTTGTTTACCTGCTGTTACGAGCCGTTCGGGCCCGACGTGGGCGGTTCCCTCTGAAGCGAACGTCTGATGATGCTCTGACATCACAACATGGATTAGTTCTGGGCGATATGACGATACATATCGTTGGGACGATATAAAAGTGTGTATCGTGCCATTTCTCTTCTATCGTTTCTAACCTAATTTTATCAATTATTACAGCAAATATGTAATTAAATAACCTGCAACGATAAATTTGATAGAATCATATCTACTTCTACAAAGTAGCCTTTTATGTTTGCACTTTTATTCATGGTTGATGCCTTAAACAGAGTTCTCTTCATCCCTGATGTTTACTTTAGACACTTTATATTGGTTTGCAAACTTTGCACTACAAGGTTACAGATTTCAGAAAGTTGAAAAATAATTTGTGTTTATTTTTTATAGCTGAACTTCAGTGCAAAAATGTGTTTTTCCTCTCAGAAACTGTTAAAACACTTTAAAAAAAAATGTGAAAGCTACTGTACCTCTGTACCTACCTGTTTTTGCTGCACTAAAATGTATGTTTGTGACAGTTCAGCTAAATGTCCTTTCAAAATAAAGTTGAAAAGTAAGCAATGAAATTTTTGTCAGACTTTTCAGAGAATAACTGAAAACATACTTTATTATGGTATATCGTGATATATATCGTTATCGTGATATAAAATAGTCCATATCGTGATATATGATTTTTTCCATATCGCCCAGCACTAACATGGATTATGGGAGATTTAATTTGCCGCCGCCTCACACATACATCCACGTTCAGTTTACTCCGGACCTCTTCGATATGTGGCGCCCATCGTTTCGGACAAAGAGCCGGACTCCCCGCCTGGAAGGAACAACGGCTCGCTTGCTCGTGAAGACGCTCGCCGCCGCACCTCGTGAACATCATTCTGGAATAATCACTGGAATCCAATTAGGCCTCGTTAAGGGCCACGGGGCCGTCCTCCTCCTGGATTCCTGAGCTTGTTTAATGTGGTCAGCTGCTGTCAGCCCGTCAGTAGCATCTTTGTCACTCAAACTCCGGAGCCCCCCCCACCCCCCCACCCCCCCCCCACCCCCACTTCTCATGACAGAAAGCCCAGTCATTCTTCACTGAAAGGATCGTCTTTTTTCAGTCCCTCTCTGCCCGTTTCCTGTCAGGAAGAAACTCACGGCGCCGCCGACCCCAGCCCGACCCCTCGGCGGCCGACCGGTGGGCTCGGTCCGAGCCTTTATCCTCAGGTTCACCCGCCTGGAAACATCTCTGCTGTTCAGATGTGAATCTTCAGGTTCAGAGGTGAAGAAAGAACAAGAGGAGCCATTAAAACCTGTAAAGCTGGTAATATTATTAGGGGCGGAGCCATGCTGCCGAAGGTTACGGACGACGGTTTCATGGTTTCAAGACGGATATAAACTCACGCACGGCTGCAAGGAGATTTCATTTCTTCTGTCTTCTGTCTTGTGTGTTGAGGGCGGTCGGGTCCAGTCTGGGTTTGTCTTCTAATCTTGTTAATGCTCGTGACATTATTCCTCACACAAGTTGAACCGTTTTGAGTGTTGGTGGAGACGGACTTAAACCTGATTAAAACTTTTCCAGTAAACATGTGCACGCTGCAGCCCCAGAGAGGCCGAAATGAGGCAGAATAACTCGTTCACCAGTCGGTCGACCTCTGACATTGTTGCCCCCTAGAGTTCATGATGGGGAACTACACTTATTAGCCTCGATGCCGGTGGTGACGTTGCTGCCTGAGGACGACAGCAGACGGAGGACAGCTACGTCACGTTGGAGTGAACGAACCTCCGACCGTGTCACGTGACTACGCAGAGCCGAGCAGAAACGAGGCATCGGCGCATTTTCTGTTTGTATCTCAGTCAAGAGACGTAAAAATATGGATGTTGATTATAACGTTGATAAATCATCTGGACCAGGACTGACTGAGACTTCTGAAGACAAACATGTTTTCTGTCTCTGAATAAATACAACAGTACAGTGATCCCTTATTTTTAGCGGTTAATGGGGAAAGGCGCCCGCCCCCCCGCAAAAATCAAAATCCGCGAACTGGACACGGAGCCTTCGAGCCTAAATAACGTGTTTAAAATATGTTTAAAAACTGCAAAAAAGCGAGGTACTGCAGCAAAACAAGACAAAGGCTCAACTGTGGTCTTTCTGTTTCCTTCACATCCTCTGGTCTCTGAACCGTAGTAAACAAACCGCTGCTATTGCGCTATTTTTGGCTGGTAATTAGCGGCTAACACGCTAACAACAACAAAAGAAAAAGTCCAGTTTTCTCTGCATAAACGAGAACTTTATTCTGGCACTGCAGGAACTTGTAACATCACACAGGTTGTATTGTTGGGCTCCTGTCGGTTAACAGAGAATGTAAATCTATAGACCTTTTCGGGCCAGCCCCCCCAGAAGTACCCCGTCCACCATTGCTGGGTTGTGCTACAGAGCGACACTTTCAACGGCTCGCAGATTAACCAGTGTTTTTCTCTTTCTACAAATATATATTTTTATAATGTCGAGTCAGTCGAGTGGGAATACATGTTCCGTCATAAACTGTGCCAACAATGGCGTGAAAATTCAACAATGGAAGAAGAAAGTATGTGAAATACACAAGCCTTTACTGCACGAAGACTGCCTTGTTTGCAGAACAAGAAGTTAGGAAGACGTGGGTGAAAAATATCAACAGAAAGGACTTTGTTCCAAATGAATACAGCCGGGTGAGTTTTCGTTAACATTCAATCTCGTACTACTCATAGTCTCGCTGAGAGTCCCGGACAATTCTGGCCGAAAGAACAGCAGTATGAGGCTACTGTAGCCCTCGGCGCTAGCACAAGCCTATAAATCAATGAATGAATGAATGAATTAGGAGAATGATAAAATAAATTAAATATAACATTAACACATAGCCTAATTTACCGCTAGCGTTAACGTTACAGTAGCATAATCTTTATGGCTTGTTGACGTTAGTTATAGCCAGCGTTGCAGCGTTCACAGTTTTTAGTGTTTGGTTATGGGAATAGATCATGATATTTCCATAACCAATCATTAAAAACAGCGATAAACTACCTTCATCTGTAACTGGAGGCCACTGCCTAACATCATCAATCCAAGACATATCTGCGTTATCAGTAACAGATGCTCCACGCTGCTGTGTTTGGGTTAGTTGGTGGAGCACCGCACACTCCAGTTATGGCGGGGCCACTAGGGGGCGCATGTCCACATTTTTTGAGTCGAAAAGGTCAATACACGCTGGGCTGCTGTTGATGCTCACTCCACTTTTCATCTAAACCCGTTTTCATTCTGCCGTCCCACGACACACACACGACATTACCCATAAGGCCACTCCATTTCCCATAAGGCCACCTTCTTAAAGGGCCCAGGCTGGCTCACAACATTTCTTCACTGTGAGAAGAAACATCCTGTGATGTTTCCACGATTTTTAATTTTTATTTTTTTTTATTATATTATATATTTCTGAAAAATCCGTGAATAACTAAAACCACAGAACTTAAACGAATTGGATCACTATACAGTCATGGAAAAAATGATTAGACCACCCTTGTTTTCTTCAGTTTCTTGTTCATTTTAATGCCTGGTACAACTAAAGGTACATTTGTTTGGACAAACATAACGATAACCACAAAGATTGCTCATAAGAGTTTTATTTAAGAGCTGATATCTTACCATTTTCCATGGTTTTCTTGATTATAACCTAAATCACTTAAGTTTTTACATCAATAGCTATGGCGTTGTACTGCCAAAAACACTGCTTTTATGCATTCAGTGTTTTCTTTTCTGTCTGTTTTAGTCACATGATGACGTTTAGTGGTACCAGGTATTAAAATGAACAAGAAACTGAAGAAAAAATGGTGGTCTAATAATTTTTTCCATGACTGTAGATCATCTAAATCATCTATGAACTTAGAATCATCAGACAACCTTTAATAAGTACCAACGTACTGGAGTGTGAATAAGATGTAAATAAATGTCGTCAGCTCCGCATGGACTTGTGCTCGTTACTGTTGCTGTAAACCAGATAACGGTCTCCTAGAAACAAGCCGATTCACGACACTCACTTGGATGGCTCCGGGAGCTTCTGCCAGAACAGGCGCCGGCTCCGCCGAGCTGGGAAACCGGACTGCTGCTGGGCCGCGGTCCGGCTGCGTCAGGGCGACCCGTGTATCCCGGGTCCACCTGGACACGGAAACACACACATACGTCCTGAGATCTCCAGCGCTCTTTCAAAAACACGAAACAAGCAGCAGCTCTGGCGTCTGAAGGAGCAGGAGGAGGAGGAACCGTAACTCTGGCTGCTCTGAAGGAGCTCTGGCAGAGCTGCCGTCTCTGACTTCAAAGAGGCCAACTGCACCAGAGCGACACATGAAGTTCTGCAAGTAAAATTAAGAAATTTGCAGCGAGCTGATCCAATTGAAAGTGTCACTGCGGGGCACGTCCCCCCCCCACACCCCCGCCTCCTCCTTTTGAGTCAGAGCTGATGAGACGGCCTCCACAAGAGCAGACCTACAGCACCAGAGCAGCGTAGATGCTGCAAACCTCCGTAGAAACGCCACAACCCCCCAGAAAAGATCCAAATCCAGATTAACTGTCGTCTCAGGATGTGAACTAACCGCTGGGGGAGGGGGGGGGGGGGGGGCAGTACTCACCACGAGCTGCACCCTGCCTCCACTCAGGATGGATGGGTTTATCTCCGGTAAGAAATGCATGCTGGGAATGAGAGAGAGAGAGTTCATCAGCATCCGTCTCCCTCGTCTAACACGTTCTTTCACTTCTGACGGTTCTGTGGAGCTTAAATCTCCAAAGTACAAAGTTGTTTTGTTTTTTTTTGTTGTTTTTTTTAAATTAATAATACTAATTGTATTATGTAAAGAATAAACATTTTTATTCACATGCAATTATCTTAGCAGGAGGAAGGAGGAGCTGCTGGACCTGAGTAGGTAACTTAACAATGTAAAAATGTCTGGTGTCCAGATGTGAAACTAGCTTTTAAAATTGTGGATCTTTTTCAGGATGAAACTTCCATCTGTAACTTTTCACGCTTCTTTAATTCAAACTAAGATCAGTTTGTGGTGTTAAACCTTAAATCTTCCAGAGAGGAAGGAATCACGAGCTCCTCACCTCTCTGGGCGCCCGTCAGGCCCGTCAGGCCCGGCGGCTCGAGTCTCGGCTCCTTCCCGTCCCCGTCTCCGTCCTCGTCTCCGTCCTCGTCTCCGTCCTCGTCTCCGTCCTCTCCTCTCACCACCTGAGCTTGACAGGAGACGGCAGACCGACGTCAGAGGCCGCTGTTGTTAGCGTTCAGCAGAAATCTAGACGACGGTAGAAACAGAGCGACGGAGGACAAACGCGTCTGTCGGTGACGAAGGGAGTCGTGTTAGCGGACGGTCGCCGGCTCGGCCCGTCTGTGGCAACGTTTGGCGTGTTCCACGGTAATTACGGCGGTTTGCTCTGCAGGCGGAGGGATGTTTTACGTTCCCGTAATGCGTCTAAGCTGCCTTCGACATCCACAGAGTCTCTCGAGCAGCTCTGAATTAAATCAAAGCGATGTTCTACGAAGTTTGTCACAAAGAGAAATCTGAAAGGCCGTAGATTTACGAGCGCTGCTGAAATCCCATAATGGGGTCGTAATTCAGGGTAAACATTTGCGCTGCAGTGACAGCGGAGCTGCTGTGGACGGGTTCAGACCGATGATGGACTCTGACAGGCCGGCGCTGGAACTAATGACGCATTTATTTAAGCAATTTACTTGCTTTTGCTGCGCTGTAAAAAAGAAAGAAGAGAAAAGCTTTACAGTTTTCATGGGTTAATTGAGAAGGCCCGCTAAAAAATGTGGAGTGATGGATGTCCCCCCCCACCCCCCCCCCCACCCCCGCCCCCCCCGGGGGGCAGGAAGTGACTACGTGCACCTCCCAGAGAACCTGCAGCAGCTTCCTCTCACCCTTCACCACTTCCAGTTGACCAAAGAAAAGTTGCGTCGTGGGATTTATTTCATAGTGAATCCAAGCGAACGAGCAGAATTATTTTATATTTATGTTTGTGCGCCGACGTGAGAAGAAAAAGAAAGAAGAAAGGCGCATTAATGTTGAACTCCAGTAGCTTTGAAAGTCTCCCTTCAGAACCCCCCAACTAAGCTCCCTCCTGACCTCCTGAATCCCCCTCCAGTCCTCCTCCAGGACATGGAGGGGGGGGGGGGGGGGGGGGGGTGGAGGAGTCACGCCTGTTAAGGGGAGCTCTTAAGCACATTAAGTGATCTGGTCCCTGCTGAGAAGGAGGACCGTTGGAGGGTTTGGCCTGCAGCTGACCAGAGATGATTCTGGAGCCGCTTCCAGCTGAAATAAACCTCGGGACCAGCGACGGATCAGAACCGGTCCAGAAAAATGAAACGGCGGCATCCGTTCCGCTCATCGTAGATCTTTCTCTTTCCAGTGTGAACGTTTATCCTCCATCTTTGAACCTTTTTATGTTTCAACTAGGGATGGGCATAATTAATCGATTAATCGATGATTGATCATTAAGAATTTGGTCGAAGACATTCATTTTCTTCGATGAACCGAATGTTTTGTTTGTTTTTTTAACAATCTGAATGTAGGTTATCAGTGCACGTCCTCAAACAATGCGATGCATTTAACTGTGCCACCAACAGGGGCAACATTTCACCATCACCCTACCCTGGCTGGCCTCAGTTGTTACATGTGAGCTTCTGTAGGTCATCGCCTAATCATGAAGCGGTCGCGGTGAAGTGTGGCGTGGAACCATTTTAGTTTAGAAAATGACCAAGTGTACTGCAATCACTGCAATGCTAATTACAAATACAATTAATCGACAACGACAATGATGTATCACTTGAACAACGCGCATCCAAGCCTTGTAAAGGACGGTGGAGGCGGTTCATCATCAGCCTAGCCTAGCCTAGCCTAGCCTAGCCTCAACTCGGTGTTAGCACGGACCAGAAGGAGCTGCAGCGCACATCTAGCACACAACAAGCGCATCTTTTTAAGAAACAAAAAGCCTGTAATACTGGCGCCTTGATATAAATTGTCCTTGTTCAGTAGTCTCCTCGATATCTCTTGTTTTATTATCGTTGTTTTTTTTAAAGAAAAGAAACAGGAAATGTCACGTTATTCTCGACCACGAACATCCGGGCCACTGAACACATCTGGGCATGCGCGGGCCATAGCAACCAGGTCATAGCAACCAGGCCAAAGGGGAAAACAAACGTCACGCCGATATCGAGAATAATTGTGATAGTTTTCAATATAAAAATGTTAATGTTTAATTGATTATTAATCATTAATTCTCCCGACGATCGACGAATAAATCTCGACCAAATGCCCATCCCTAGTTTCAAGCAGTAACCTGGATGAATTCATCATCTGCAGGTGTTCAGACTCCTATAAAAACAGATGCTTCAGCGGTTTGCTGGCCTGAAGCATTCAGGCACGCTTTAATACAATGCCAAGAGGGAAAGAGACAAGCGGCGGTCTTAGAAAAGTAACTGATGCTGCACAACAGTCTGAAAAGGGTTAAAATATCATTTCTGATCTATCTGGAGTTCAACGTTCCCTCGAACAGCCAGATCAACAGCATAAATGTAACAAAATACAATGTAAATCAAAATAAATTAAACTGTTAAATAACGGTTTCTGTATTTATTATGTATTCAAGTTTCAAATATTTAAGTCATTATATTAAACTCAGAGTTTGTGGTTGTATCCGTTACCTCGGTTTCAGAAGTGGAAGCGGTTCTTTGTTTTTCTTGTGGGCTAAATTTAGCATACTTAGCTGCGTGTTTGCTGTCAAAATGCTGATGTAGATTAAACTCTTTCACGACTGACACACATTACACAAAAATGATACTTTTGTGCATCAATTTTTTCTTTTCATGGACATGTTGGGGTTAGTTTGTAAAGGTTTTTCTTAAGTCCATCAGTTCTGAAAAATCGTCTCACTCATAGCTACTGTTATCGTTGTGGGTAACGACGAAATGCACGATGGGAGATGTAGTTTATTGTCAATATGCTCTTTAAAGCGGCCTAAGCTTATTTTAAGTCTTAAAATATTGGTTTAAAATTTAAGCCAATAATGCACAGGCTCTCGAGGGCCACATAAAATGACGTGACGGGCCACATTTGGCCCGCGGGCCTTGTGTTTGACACATGTGTTCCACAGTGAGAAAACATTGGAGACAGCTGCCCATCTTCCCAGGAGAACCCCCCCCCCCCCAGACTGGACTGAAGGTCAGACCTGCAAGGCTTTGAAAATAAAGAGCTACATCCAAGAGCCTGCAGACATCACGGGTCACGCTGGATGTTCACGTCCATGACGGGACGATTAGAAGCACGTATTAGTATTAGTAGTACGACTGCCAGGAGCTGTCTGTTTCTAGAGGTAAATGCTTGGATGAAATTCTCTAAACTGAGCTCTACAACCAGACGGCGATCCCAAACACAGCAGCAAATCTCCACCTGAACGGCTGCAAGCGAAAGAATCAAGGTAAACTAGCAGGAAGTCGCACGTCCACCCGCTAAAAGCAAACTGGCTTGAAGCGCCGAGTTTCCTCGGCTGAACGGGATCAGTGACTCAGCTCCGTGATTCTCAGGGCATCGCTGTTCGGTCACAGATTAATATCACAACGAGCCTCGATTGCTTTGACAAATCCGGGCTGTTTCAAGGAGACACCTCATCCCGCTGAGTAATGTTTCTTTTCCTTCCATTTTAGAAATGTATCCCTCCCTGGCGGCTCATCATCGGCTCTTGTCGGCTCAGGCCCCCGGAGGCGGGAAGAGAAGCAGACTCAGTCGCTCCCATCGTTTTAAATCCTAATTTGTCAGCGGCGAACAAAGACACCCTCCAAGTGTTCCCTCACATGTTCGGCCCTCGTTATTCTCCCGCTGTTACATTTTAACACGGTATTTTGAACGCTACGTCATGACGCCACTCTGTGACTGATGGAGGTGGAACATGCCAGGCTGTAATTTAATTTGTTATATTCATTTTTCTGATTATTTTCTCTGTAGATTGATTCAGAGGCTCGAGGAAAAAAAAAAAAAAAGTAACTTGGCAGCAAATGCGCCTATTTTTAAAACATCGGTATCGGGCTGCTGGGCCCCCGGTTGATCCGGGCTTTAGCTGGCGGACAGCACGAGCCCGGATCATTACCGCCGTAATGCTGCGTGCTCGACAGCGGGCACGAGGCCAAGCGTCTCCCCTGAATCATCTTCCTCCCTGCAGAACGCTGGTCTCCGGATCGTCCGGGTCCGGTTTTTACGACCCTTAGCGGATCAGCGGGCAGCAACACCGGCCTCTCCAATGCTGTCGCTGGTGTCGTTCCCTCTTGGCACTGTGTTAACGTACACGCCTGAATGCTCCAGCCAAAACATCTGCATTTACAGGTGTCCATGAAGGACGTGTCAGGTGATTAATGTCACCTGATTAAAGTTTTACTGTTGTTGTCAGATGATTTTATTTTACGCTCTTATGCACAAAAAATAAATAAATAAATAAATAAAAATGAAATTAAATGAAGGGGTCCTAACATTCGCCATGACTGCACTGGATTAGAGAATCTCTCAAAAGCATTCATAGTCACATTTGATCATTGATTGAATCGGCGGGAGCTGTTTTTCTCCTCCGCCATTCGTGCTGTTTTAAAACGTTTCAAAACTTTCCCAGTAGTTAAAACAGTTTTTATTTTTTCCTCTCTGGTTTGTTTGAATTAAGAAGATGAAACTCAGCTGGTGTTTTACTCCAACAGCCATTTGTCTGCTATTTAGGAACAGAGTGGCTTTGACATTAAAACATCTGACTGTCGGGTCGATGTAAGAACGTATTTCGAATGTCATCAGAAACCTCCAGAGACGACTTCAAAAAAAAAAGAAAAGAAAAGAAAGCCAGCCTCACTTTGTTATTTTATTCTTTATTTTCCTGAATGTGCCATTTAGCTGAAACATACAGAAGTGCATCATGAGGAGTGTTTGGGTGAATTCCAATTCCTCCATTAACCCTTAATCTCAAAAATGTGCGCTCCCGCTAAGTGCTAGTGCCGTCCCGATTCTAAAAACGTCAAATTGAGGGACAATTTTGAGGGCTGTATCGACCTCAAAATTGAGGTTCTCCGGCACCACCCTTGAAGTAAGGGCTACCCAGAAGGCATTGGGTAATTTAGCCAAGACATCTTCGAAAAGGATGGCGACAAAAAAATAGCTAGCTACAAATGTAAGTATTTTCGTAGTAGGGATGCACGCGATTAGTCGTCTAAACGATTAAACGTCCGCCCACTTACTAGTCGGCACCAGAAATATTAGTCGTTTAAACCAATTTGTGTTTTATTCATGTACAAGGCCGCTTAACTGTCATACAGCCGCCCACCACTAGTCGGGGCTACAGAGCCGTCAGACAGCAGTCCTCCTCTCCGCGGCAATACTCAACTAGACTGGAGTTTTAAAACGGCACGGTGGGAAGATGGTCTCACAATACCAGCGCGGTTTGGCGGAACTTTAATCTAGAAAATGAAAACAAGGTAGTATGTAGACTGTGTCAGAAACAACTAGCATACAATCACTCGACTGGAGCAATGAGCAACCACATTCGACTCAAGCATTTGGATGTTAATCTGCACGAGACGACGGCTGCTAATGCTAGCGGTGCTGATGCTAGCGGTGCTAGCCACACTCAGGCCGATTTAACATTGTTTACCCGGAGACATATTCTCCCGTCCGGTCTGAGAGGATAACGCAGGTAATTTTTAGACTAGCCGACTAGTCTTAATTAAAAATTTCGTTTAGTCGACAAGGAAATTAGTCGACAGGAACATCCCTACTTCGTAGTTCTTAAAGATATAAATGTTACGAAACCATCTTATTGCCTTTGAGACTTTTTTCATGGATTAACATCGTTGTTGCGTAACATTTATTTTTTTACTTTACGATGTTTGCTGCCGGACCGGCGATCCCGGCTAGCTTCACGTTACTTGTTTACCTTGTTGTGTAGCGACGGAGGACTGAATAATGTATCCTCTATTGTGTTATCTGTTAATATTATTTAGAGAATATACGGCGCTCTTTTCAATGTTATCCCTGTGTCATTTCAGAAAATACAGAGACAACACGGCTCTGATACATTTCAGTCTGAAGACGTAACTGCACTCGAGGGGTGTCCCATTTCTAAGCCACAAGCTAGCCCTGACACTTACTTTAGAGGGTTTAGATTGAGGGCCACAAATTGAGGGTTAAGGGCGACGGTTGAGATTGAGGGTTAAGGGCGGAATTGGAATTCACCCTTAGAAGAATGGCGTCTTCATGGACAGTGAATCAGAGCGTGAGCCGTTGAGACTGACCCAGCGTTTCTAGCTGAGACGCCCGTCTCTCAGAGAGTGCACGTACATAAGCGCCGCACATCTCTGAAGTGCGCCAGAGCGCCTCAAACATACAACATGACGATGAGATCCTGGAAATAGAAAGCTAGAAATTGAAGGCATATGAGTGGCGGCGGCGGCGGCGGCTCTGTGAGCGACTTATTTTGGAAGATCGGCGGTAAAACACGACGATAGTGTTTCAGTTTGACTTTGTTCGTGAGTTGAAGTGTGAAATCGCGTTACGTGTTCAGAAGGAGGGGGTTCCAGGGAAATAAAAACACGTGACTCCGTGTCCCTGCGAGCTGAGGGCGGATGTTTGGCGAGGCTGGACCTGGATGGAGGAAGCAGGAAGGTGTTAATGGAGAGAGAGAGAGAGAGTCGAAAACACCTGGAGGCGTCTTCGGCGGCAACAGATGCTCCAGATCGCATTAAAATATGGAAATGTGAAAGCCTTGTTTCTGCCTGGATCTGGACCGGTCCCTCTCCCTCTCCCTCTCTCTGGGTGATGTAAGCCGATACCCATTTCAAGCGGGTTACTCATGTCCAGCACATCCACACAAAGAGCCCGGATAAAATAAACACGGCGCGTCAAATATCTTGGAAGGAATCTGTCATGGGTTTGGGGCTAATCACCTCCAGAAGGGGCTTGACTCAAAGCCTGAAACGTAAGCCCCTGCCGGGGAGCGCTGGCTGGGCCAGGCTTGGTCGGGCTGGCTGGGCCCCGGGCACTGGCATGGATCCGGAGGAGGAGGGGGGGGGGTCTTCAGCAGGTCATGACTGGGGTGGTGGGGGGGGGGGGGCACGATCGAAGGTTGGCCAGAAACCCCCGAGAGTCAGTTCCTCTGTCGCCTGCTGTCGCCGCGGCCCGTAAAGAACCCCCTCCAGAACCGAGCTTTACTGGACCGTCCCGGGCGGAGCCTCCTCGTTAAATCTTCACGCGTTACCTGAGGACGAGGGACACGTTTGGCCAATCGTGAAGGGAAGAGCAGAGCGGAGCGATGACGCACTCTAAAACCAGATCTGGAACATACTGGAGTCAATCAGAAATCCTCCTCACTCGCCAGTTAGCTGAGAGCTTATCAGAATCTGATCGTAGCAGAACCACATGCATCTTTTATCCCGCTGTACTGGTATTTATTTAAGAAACAATGTAGACAAAGAGAAAAAGCGATGTATCCCTCCATCTATCACTGGCAGCAGTCACTTCCTGGAACGACTGCATCAGTCTCTGGTTTTCCTCTGACATAATCGGACGGCCTTTACCTCGCTCGTATTCAGTTTCACTCTGACGTGCCACCGCTGCGTCGTGGAGGAATGTTGGTCTGCTTTTCTGTACGACGTAGCTTCAGTTCATCGGAGGTTTTAGGACAGTTGTGTCTGTACGCTTGTCTTAAAAGTAGCATTTCAGCTGATCTGAGGTCTGGCGCTGGTTGGTTGTTCAGGGTTTGGTTCTGCGGCGTGACCCAAGCTAGATCAACCTTTACCGATTACTTTAATGAAAACAAAAGCACATCATCATCCCTCCGCCGCCGTGCTTGACAGTGGGTCTCTGGTCTCATCTGTCCATCGTTCATTCATTCTACTGCTAACAATGGTGCTTTTACAGATGTTGGCACCTGCTTGTTGTGTTTCCTCAGGGCGCAGCAAGACTCCAAAGACATTACTTTTGAGCAATCTCCACATTTAGCTAACTGCATGACAGAAAACTGTGATTTTGATTAAAAATAGATTTTAGTCTGTAACTCTTGGGTTTTCTGTAATATTCTTATTGCACAGTCTGATCTTGAAGTAAATTCACTGGGACGTCTGCTCTTCAGAAGACTGACAGCTGTCTTGAATGTTTCCACGTTAATCTGATGACTGAACTCCACATTGTTTGGAAATTATTTTATAATCTTTTTCAGACTGATGTGCAGCAAAAACATCCTCTCTAAGACCGTTGCTCATGTCTTTCCCTCCTGGTATTGTGTTAAAACCCGCCTGAATGCTTCCGACCAAAACATCCAAACATCTGCTTTCATGCACATGTGCTGATGATCAGTTCATGGAGGGACGGTGATCAGCAGCATCTGGAGGCAACGAACCCTCTGGAACCCTCTGGAAGCTGTGAGGAGGAACTGAGTCCTGGCCCCCTGCTTTTTAGATTTATTTACTCATTTATTTTTTAAAAGAATAGTAGCGTAGTGGAGACCAACTCGTGTAAACCTTACATACTTATGTATAGCCATATATATATTACGTACGTAATATATACATAGATATAGATATGTATATATATATATATATATATATATATATATATATATATTTATACATACATATATATATATATATATATATATATATATATATATATATATATATATATATATATATATATGTGTATATATATATATATATATAGATATATATATACATACATATATATATATATATACATATATATATATATACATATATATATATATATATATATATATATATATATATATATATATATATATATACATATATATATATAAGGAAACCTAGGAGATCTCTGTGTCTAGTGTCAAGCTGGAAAAGGTTGGATGCAGGAATTTATTTCCGATATGTCTGAAACTGTTTTTTTTTCCATTCTCAAGTGTCAATCAAAAATTAAAAAAATTAAAAAGTGATTTTTTTTTTTCCATTTTTTAATCTAACACAAAAAAAAAAAAAACCAACAGAAAAAAGCCTGTTTTTTCATTTTTCAATTTTAGCAAACAGGCCACAGGACTGAATTTGTTTTTAATATTTTATTGTTTGGTTTACGTGACCCAGAAATGGCTCTGTTTTACAGTCATGGAAAAAATGATTAGACCACCATTTTTTCTTCACTTTCTTGTTCATTTTAATACCTGGTACCACTAAACGTCATCATGTGACTAAAACAGACAGAAAAGAAAACACTGAATGCATAAAAGCAGTGTTTTTGGCAGTACAACGCCATAGCTATTGATGTAAAAACTTAAGTGATTTAGGTTATAATCAAGAAAACCATGGAAAATGGTAAGATATCAGCTCTTAAATAAAACTCTTATGAGCAATCTTTGTGGTTATCGTTATGTTTGTCCAAACAAATGTACCTTTAGTTGTACCAGGCATTAAAATGAACAAGAAACTGAAGAAAACAAGGGTGGTCTAATCATTTTTTCCATGACTGTATAGTGATCCAATTTGTTTAAGTTCCGTGATTTTAGTTATTCATGGATTTTTCAGAAATATATAATATAATTTAAAAAAAAAAATTAAAAATCGTGGAAACATCACAGGATGATCACAGAACTTCTCACACTGAATAAATGTTGTGAGCCAGCCTGTCCCCTTTAAGAAGGTGGCCTTATGGAAAATGGAGTGGCCTTATGGGTAATGAAAAAGGTAAAGGGTAAGAAAACAAGGGTGGTCTAATCATTTTTTCCATGACTGTATATATATACATATATATATATATATATATATATATACATATATATGATGCTGGTTGGACAGACATTCATATTTATCCATCAGTCCCTAATTTAAATAAACTGTCCCTTCTGCTTGGGATCAGCCACCTGATTTGGACCTGTAATAAAGGAAACGATTTAATAATATGAGCCGTTTATATCCTCTGCAGTTTTTTACAATGTGTGCTGCTATTTTGATCGCTGAATGCAGTCATGCACAAAAGTCAGTTCTCCTTCTTTTAATCTTGTCTTTTGCTGTGTAAAAAAAAAAAAAAAAGACAAAAAAGAGCCAAGAGCCACATCTAAGAGCCTAAAAGGCCCCACGAAGCCTGTTAAATGTTAAAGTCCCGGACAGTATAATTAGAAGACCGAAATAACATAGTTTGATGATTGTTGACTCATGTTCACAAAACTGTATCTGAATAAACCACAAGACATCTTTGGTTAAAAAAACAAACACAGCATTTCAGCAGAAGCACCTCACGCCTAGTGTCAAGCACGGTGGTGGAGGGGGCATGATCCTGGGGCTGTTCAGCAGCTACAGCACCTGGAGATCCTGCGGACACTGAGTTGTACGTGAACTCCTGGATAACAGCACTCTAGAGGTGAACGCGAGGCCTAACAAAATCCAAGAAGGAAACGAAGCAGACCAAAACTGAATTCAGCCTCTCAGCAGAAACACCTCCATTTTTCTTAAACAAATAACATTACAGTGGAAAAAAGCGATAGTTTGTTGTTTGTCTGAGGCTGTATTTGCCTCATACCCATGGAAGAATGTTTGTAAATGACTGTAAATGATAAACGGACTGCGTTCATGCAGCACTTTTCTAGTCCTGCTGAAAAAAAAAGGAACTTTAAGAGCTACAGAGCTAAAATACAGTGATCCCTCGCCAATTCATGCTTTAAGTTCTGCAGTTTTAGTTATTCACGGATTTTTCAGAAATATATAATATTAAAAAAAAAATCAAGAAAAAAATCACGGAAACATCACAGGATGTTGTGCGCATTCTCTTCACAGTGAAGAAATGCTGTGAGCCAGCCTGGCCCCTTTAAGAAGGTGGCCTTATGGGTAATGTTGTGGCCTTATGGGTAATGTAGTGTGTGTGTCGTGGGACGGAAGAATGAAAACAGGGTTAGATGAAAAGTGTAGTGAGCATCAACAGCAGCCCAGCGTGTATAGATTTACATTCTCTGTTAACCGACAGGAGCCCAACAATACAACCTGTGTGATGTTACAAGTTCCTGCAGTGCCAGAATAAAGTTCCCGTTCCATGCAGAGAAAACCAGACTTTTTCTTTTGTTGTTGTTAGCGTGTTAGCCACTAATTACGAGCCAAAAATAGCACAATACCAGTGGTTTGTTTACTACGGTTCAGAGACCAGAGGCTGTGAAGGAAACAGAAAGACCACAGTTGAGCCTTTGTCTTGTTTCGCTACTTTTTTGTGGATTTTAAACATATTTTAAACACATTATTGAGGCTCGGGGGGCTCCGGCTCCAGTTCCAGAATTTTGATTTTCGCGGGGGGCGCCGGTCCCATTAACCGCGAAAAATAAGGGATCACTGTAAACCCCTTCAGGTAGACGGTGGAGGTCAATCAATCAGTCAATCGATGGAATGAATGCTTCTGAAGAGAGAAAAAAAAGAAATTTGACAATGTTTTGATTTTATCCACTATTCATCATAAGCATCCGTCCACTGGCAGCATGTTTGATAAGTCAAGTAGGGGTGTCGTTGGATGGTCGTTGGATGGTTGTTGGATGGACATTTTCCATCCGGTCAGAAACACAACTTGTCACTGATGTGGAAAGAAGAAAAGGTCCTGAAAATGTTTTCCCATACAGAACACATCCAGAAGCTTTTTACAGGACAGTCAAGCTTCCACAAATTAGGAATCGTAGCTCCCTTCATCTGAAAAGTAATTAATAAATAAATGGATGAAACTTTAACAGCGGGAATACAAACAAAGACTGCTTTAAAAGCACGTTGAGTCTGAAACGAAGCAGAGGTGATCGGCGTGTTCCGACCGAATGATGCAGTAAAGTTAACAACAAGAACACCCGTCACTGCTGGAGCAGAGAAATAAATGTGGGGGACGGTCATCTGTGATAAAACTGTTGAAACACTCTGACACAGAGCAGTCTGGAGAAGTAACCTGAGGCTCAAACAAACCCTTCGCAGCGTGATCCAGGTCCTACCTTTTACACATCTGTGGCGTGCGGGTCTGTCCTGGGCCTCCGCTGGACCGTAGCGGTAACTGCAGTTTCTGAACGGGGCCGGATGGACAGGCGCACCTACGAGAAAAGAAACACAGAGGACTCAGCATTCGGAAGATATTAAAACGGCGCTCTGGTTCCACTGAGGCAGATGCCACTAAGAGTTACAGTCGACATAGACCTGCGTGTCGGTGCGGCGGCGTGACGAGAGCGCTGCTGGGTCTGATCAAAGGCCCGACCCCCTCGACGTGACCCGCATGCATAAAAGCCGTGGCGGGACTACTGGTCTTTAGGTGAGGTCAACCACTACAATGAGGCAGATCAAGAGATGACTTGTCTAGAGGTTTCTTGGCAATCGTTATTTCCTTCCCAGGCTTTCCAGTAAGGGCCAATGAGAGGTGACGGGCCCCGGCTTCTGCTGTCTGTTACGGCTCGTTAGCTTACGCGGGGTGGAAAGGTTCGCCGCTGAGAGGCCCGATACAGAGAACTGAGATGAGAATGAAAGGAGCTGGACATTTCTCTGGATCTCTTTTTTACACTTCACACACCGACAGCATTTTCTTTTTCATGCTTAAGGCACAGAAAGTTTTGGATATTGTTTAACTGCTAAATAGTGCTGGGCAATATGACGATACATATCGTGGGGACAATATAAAAGTGTATATCGTGCCATTTCTCTTCTATCGTTTCTATCGTTTCTAACCTAATTTTATCAATTATTACAGCAAATATGTAATTAAATAACCTGCAACGATAAATTTGATAGAATCATATCTACTTCTACAAAGTAGCCTTTTATGTTTGCACTTTTATTCATGGTTAATGCCTTAAACAGAGTTCTCTTCAACCCTGATGTTTACTTTAGACACTTTATATTGGTTTGCAAACTTTGCACTACAAGGTTACAGATTTCAGAAAGTTGAAAAATAATTTGTGTTTATTTTTTATAGCTGAACTTCAGTGCAAAAATGTTTTTCCTCTCAGAAACTGTTGTGCACTTTAAAAAAAATGTGAAAGCTACTGTACCTCTGTACCTACCTGTTTTTGCTGCACTAAAATGTATGTTTGTGACAGTTCAGCTAAATGTCCTTTCAAAATAAAGTTGAAAAGTAAGCAATGAAATTTTTGTCAAACTTTTCAGAGAATAACTGAAAACATACTTTATTATTGTATATCGTGATATATATCGTTATCGTGATATAAAATAGTCCATATCGTGATATATGATTTTTTCCATATCGCCCAGCACTACTGCTAAAACCTGAAATATTTCACGGAGAGAGCAGGACAAAAAAAATATTCACGCTTTAAACAACGCTCAGAGGAAGGCAGAGGATTGAGCAGAGGTCAAGGAGGTGATGTCATGGATGAAGAGCTGGAGGAAAGAAGGAGAAAGAGAGCTTCTGAACATTTTTCCACCTTCCATCATCACATGAGGTGAGATCCCTGGGAGGTGGACGAAAGACTTCAGAGCAGCTGAAGCAGTGCTTGTTCACAACACATGGAGTAACCTTGGTTTTGTGACTGTGAAGGAGCGTCTCTGCACCCCAGATGTTGTGTTGTACTGATTAACGTTTCCACCGATGCTGACGACTGAGAGGATTCACCTTCGACCCCTGGGGATTTCAACAACCTCAACCATACAGTTGTGTGTTTGTGTCTATATATATATATATATATATACTAGGGCTGGGCAATGATTAAAATTTTTAATCGCGATTAATCGCATGATTTCCCTGATTAATCGCGATTAATCGCATTGTATATGGAAAAATCAAATAATGAATTCAAAAGTAGCGTAAAGGTCACTTTTATTTAAATGTTCTGCTGCCATATGAACTAAAGTGCCATAACATTTGTTGTTCAAACACTTTTAACATCAGCACTTGTCAGTAACACATATTTAGTGTAAATCTCATCTTAAAAAATGTCAAATAAAATAAAGCTTAATGCCACAGCTAGGGCATTAATGTCATCCTGTTTTTTTTTATAATTAATAAAAAAAAGTCTACCAACAAAATCCTAACTATCTAGAAGCCACAATCAGAACATTAAAACAGGTCATTTCTGAGGTAACAGCAGAAACTTTTAACGGGGAGTTCAACTTGTCAGTTGTTACAAATAACCTTGTTTCTGTCGAATCCTCCGTCTGGGAGAACTTTAAAATGAAAATGTCCATGTTAAAGTTCTCAGTAACTTTATCAATCAGTAATTATCTGTGCATCATTTGTTTTTTTCCATTTTCAATTGTCAATCAAAAATGTTAAAAAATTAAAAAAGTGACTTTTTTTATTTTTTTCCCGTTTTTTTAATCATAAACAAAAAAAAAAAAAAAGCCTGTTTTTTTATATTTCAATTTTAGCAAACAGGCCACGGGACTGAATTCGTTTTTAATATTTTATTGTCTGGTTTACGTGACCCAGAAATGACTTTCTGTTGTCATTACACATCTGAGCCACTAGATGGAGCCGCACTGCAGTAACCAGCTAGAGAACAGCAGGACAGTGAACACATGGAGCAGATCTGATGGAACATGGAGGAATGACACAATCTTCTTGAACAAAGGGGTTTGAAAGTTTTTTTTTCAGACAGAATTGTTAATATTGCTACCTGAGTTGCTACTTTGTGTCTGTTTAAACTTTTCCGCAAGTTTAACTGCCAATTATCTTCCGGTTCCGCAGAAGCCAGTAACAGACTTTTCAAAACAAAAGCACGTGAGCAACATGCGTTAACGCGCGATAAAATAAATGTCAGCGTTAATAAATTAACGCGTACACGTTAACTGATATATATATATATATATATATATATATTATACACATATATTATAACCACACACCGCAATGGCCTGAATATACACCTTTTCGACTTGAAAATGTGTGGACATGCGCCCCCTAGTGGCCCCGTCATAACTGGAGTGTGCGGTGCTTCACCAACTAACCAAAACACAGCAGCGTGGAGCATCTGTTACTGATAACGCACATGTCTTGGATTGATAGTTAGGCAGGGCCTCCAGTTACAGATGAAGATAGTTTATCACTGTTTTTAATGATTGGTTATGGAAATAGCATGATCTATTCCCATAATCAAACACTAAAAAACTGTGGGAACGCTGCAACGCTGGCTATAACTAACATCAACAAGCCATAAAGATTATGCTACTGTAACGTTAACGCTAGCGGTAAATTAGGCTATGTGTTAATTATATTAATTTATTTTATCATTTCTACTAGTCATTCATCATTGTTTTATAGGCTTGTGCTAGTGCGAGGGCTACAGTAGCCTCATACTGCTGTTCTTTCGGCCAGAATGTCCGGGACTCTCAGCGAGACTATGAGTAGTACGAGATTGAATGTTAACGAAAACTCACCCGGCTGTATTCATTTGGAACAAAGTCCTTTCTGTTGATATATTTTCACCCAGTCTCCTAACTCTTGTTCTGCAAACAGGCAGTCTTCGTGCAGTAAAGGCTTGTGTATTTCAATACTTTCTTCTTCCATTGTTGAATTTTCACGCCATTGTTGGCACAGTTATGACGGAACATGTATCCACTCGAGACGCGACGACATATAAATATATATATTTGTAGAAAGAGAAAAACCACTGGTTAATCTACGAGCCGGTGAAAGTGTCGCTCTGTAGCACAACCCCGCAATGGTGGACGGGGTACTTCCGGGGGGCTGGCCCGAAAAGGTCTATAGGACGACTCTGATTATAAGATGACTGCTATTTTTCAAATATCATTTTAGGAAAATAAAAATATGATGAAGACAATAAGGTTATTCATAAAACAACTTTGTTATTGTGCAATTACTATAGAATAAAATCACCCAAAGATAACATTCTGCTGCATTGTTAAACATTTTAATGATTTATTCTTTTTTAGTTAGTATGGTTCCATACTGAAGGTCAGGTACGTGTCAGGTTTAAGATCAAGGTGTAGAACTATTTAATAAACTTTGTTCTCTTAAAATCTAAGACTAAGACTCTGTGAATAAGCAACAACCATGTAGTTTAATAACTGCATAATCATCAAAGTCGAGTTATATTCGGTTTAAAGAACAACATCAATAATTCAGTTTGTAAAAAACAAAATTCTGGAGGGAAACAAAACTTTCAAACCCCTTTGCTTGAGTCGGTCGAGTGATCCTCCATTTATCATCAGATCCTGCTAGTGTGTGTTCACTGTGATGTTCCATTCACTTACAAGTTACTTTGCTGCGGCTCCATCTAGTGGCGCAGATGTGTAACGACAACGGAAAAGTCTGGACCTCAATTATAGGACGACCCCCACTTTCGAGAGTACGATTTCTAGGATAAAATACCTTCCTTTATTCGGGCCAGTGCGATATATATAACTTCCCTCTGGGCATTAATGAAGTAACCATTTCACTCAGTAGCAAGTGAAAGCATGTGGACCCCTCTGCATTAATTTTTAATTTCAATTCAATTTTATTTGTATAGCGTCTGTTACAATGTCAATTGTCTCTAGGTGCTTTACAGAGACCCAGACCATGACCCCCGAGCAAATATCATTAACTAAAAATATAATATTGAATCCTAATCAATGATAGTGAACAGGTAAAAAACTCTTACAGAGGGAGAAAAAAACCTTTAAGCCAAACAGTGGCAAGAAAAAACTCCACTTTAAGAGGAAGAAACCTTGAGCAGGACCTGGATCATATGGGGGGACCTTCCTGATGAAGACCAGCCGGATAAAGAAAGAAAAAGAGAGGAGAGACAGGACAGAGAGAGGATGGAGGACGGAGAGAGGAGAGACACAAATGGCTGAATATAATGACTGTATAAACAGATGCAGGTAGCAACACTGAGGTGAGATGGTCAGATGGTCCCATAAAGTTTGCCACTGACAAACAGAGCTGATGACTCTCAACCTATCTCTTGTGTCTTTTATTGAACACATCCATGAAACATTGGTAGGCTGGTAGAAAAAGTGAACCCACAGCACGGGTATAAATCATCCTGATACCATATTACGTCGGCTGACTGGACGGCGGTCCAACATGTGCCAGTCTAAAACTCTGCCACCATACTTTCCTGTGTTGACTCAACACAATCACCTCTATTCATGCCAAATCCCAGAAAGCAGCTAAAATATTTCACATTTTTGTTTTTGGGTTGAAGTTAGACAGTTAAATGATAAACAATCAGCTCCTTTAATACAAATACACTTCAAAAGGCCAAATGATGAGCACATATTGATGATAATCACATGTTCTGATAGTCTCATGTTGGATCATTCATCATTAAATCAATGAATCGATGTGGATCGATGGACCCCAGCTGATCACTGCTCAAACATCCTGATAGACAGTCACTGAGAAATCATCCTGGGGAGATTTTGGTACATGTGAGGATTAATTCTCAACTCTAATGATGCTTCCTCCACCACATGTGACCACTGAGAGGATGTTTTTGATACGATGGTTGGGCCGAATATTCCTTTCCAAGCAATTAGCTTTTGTTAAAGTGATTAGTCTATAGCACATGTGTCAAACACAAGGCCCGCGGGCCAAATGTGGCCCGTCACGTCATTTTATGTGGCCCTCAGCATTATTGGCTTAAATTTTAAACCAATATTTTAAAACTTAAAATAAGCTTACCCCGCTTTAAAGCACATATTGACAATAAACTACATCTCCCATCATGCATTTTGTCATTACCCACAACGATAACGGCAGCTATGAGCAAGATGATTTTTCAGAACTGATTGACTTAAAAAAAAAAAACCTTTTACTAACTAACCCCAACATGTCCAAGAAAAGAAAAATTGATGCACAAAAGTATCATTTTTGTGTAATGTGTGTCAGCCGTGAAAGAGTTTAATCTACGTCGGTATTTTGACAGCAAACAGGGAGCTAAGTATGCTAAATTTAGCCTGCAAGAAAAACAAAGAACCTCTTCCGCTTCTAAAACCTTCTTACAACCACAAACCCTGAGTTTAATATAATAATGACCTAAATACTTGAAACTTGAATACATAATAAATACAGAAACCATTATTTGACATTTATAATAAGGTGTAGTTTAATTTATTTTGATTTACATTGCTTTTTGTTATATTCATGCTGTCAATCTGGCCCTTCAACCATGATGCTGATGTGGCCCTATAGGTTTAATTAATCTTTCCATCACTTAGAATGTTTAATGTGTGTATTCAATAAAGAAATGTATTATTTTTATCATAGTTTGACTGTTACCAGCTATTATTGTGACTCAGATGATGATCAGATCTTTCTTTTCCAAGGGTTTTTCTCTGTATTGTAGCGTACTCACTCCTGCGTTTCTTCTGCTGGTGTTTAGTTGATTTCATCTTCTGGGCTCTTTTTAGCATAAGAAGAGCTGTGCGCCTGTCAGCAAAGCCCCTGGAGACGACAACGGGAATATCACTCTACTGACCTCTGACTCCAGTCAGGAGATCAGGAAGGTGCAGCGTCTGATCTGACTGGTTACCATTCTTCCAGGATCCTCTCTGACCTTTCAGTCAGGTCTCTGAGCGCGGAGGTTGAAGCAGGAGACTTGATTCTGAAATTATTTTAAAAAAAAAACAACATAATACCTCTATAAAACAATGTCCTGTGTGGATGTGTTTTATTACCATTACTGACCTATTTTGTCCTATTCTGTTTTAATGGCAAAACCCACTGGTCCAAAAGCAGTTTTCCAACATAAACATCTATGCTGTTGATTTGACCGTCAGTGTGATAAATTCAGACGAACTAAAGACACGAGCACGGATTTACTTTTCTCAGCAGTTTCTGTATCTTATAGATCAGTTTTTGTACAGTAAATTGGTGGTTTCTGTTATTATGTAAATCATTGATGGATGGATGGTACCATCTAGTTGTGTAATTATCACACCAACTAGCAGACATCTAGCCTTCTTTTCACATCTCCCCTGGATTCTTGTATTTAAAGATGGAGTCCAGGGAAACCAGGTTGAAGATCTTCAGCCCAGTGTCATTAGCAGACGTCAGGTGATGAGGATGTGCTGCGACAGTGGACTGTCCACGTATTCAGTTATTCAGTTGGGGTGTTGTGCACTTGAGGGAAGGCACAACTATGCAGTGACGATTTCACGAGCGCTGGTTTTAAAAGAGATCTCTGAGATGAGACGAATGGATTCTCCCTCTTTTTTACTGTTTGAATCTACCTGATAAACAGAAATCAGTGCTGCTTCGTCAACAGGACATGTCCATCACTGACAGTAGCTAACCCTTAATATTAGTTTCATATTTCACATTTTGTCTCAGGAGTGAGCATTTACGATTTCCCATCTTATATACACTGTAAAAAAATTGTAATATAACAGAATTTTACTGTCTATTTTACAGATTTTTTTCAGCATTTTTAAAATGCCATTTAATTTACAAAAATAGACTGTAATTTTTACATGTCAAATTTAGAATAACATTAAATCACTGTAACTGTGAAAACACACAATATTTCTGTTCTTTTACAAAAAATCCCATTAGAAATACATATATTTATTGTTAAAATACGATCACAAATATATCGTAATTTCACAAATATTTGTCTGTTATTTAAGGGAATAAACTGTAAAATTCAACTTTAAAACTCTAAAAAAAAAGAAGAAAAAAAACATTTCAAATTACTGAGGAATTCTATTTTATTTTTTATATTTTATTTTACTATAATCTATTTGTTTATTGACTAATATTTTCATTGAAAATAACTACAATTACTCTCATTTCTAGATGGTAACATTTATTAACATTATATTAATAAATTATCATTAATTATATTTA
This sequence comes from Hirundichthys speculiger, assembly GCA_018398805.1. NCBI lineage: Eukaryota > Metazoa > Chordata > Actinopteri > Beloniformes > Exocoetidae > Hirundichthys > Hirundichthys speculiger. The sequence goes on along the minus strand of JAGFBZ010000960.1, from coordinate 235,494 downwards.
TTTTGAAAGGACATCTAAAGAGACATAGGGAAAGGGGAAAGCTTGAGAGGGTGAATAATAAAGAGTTGGACTTGAACTTAGCGCTGCTGCCTCTGCTGATGGAGCATCAGATCTACCAAGGGAGCTGCAATTAAATGCTTTCAATAAAGCATTTCTCTGATAGATATGCTGCTAGTGATCTGGCAGGTCCTTTTGGGTCGTTTCCCAGCATCCTTTGCAGCCCCTATTACATCAAACACAAAATATTATACAACTTCTTTACTTAAAATAATGTCATTAATACCAATTAATAACAGCACATTCCTGTAAATTTAAGCATTATTATTCCTAATAAAGCATTTACTTTCCATATTTCTAGGTAATTTAATTGTTTTAAAATGTGAAAATTTTTCTAATTAAATGTTAAAAACAACCTGAAAATAAGGCAAAATCTTGTTAAAATACAACTACAAACTGTATTTTAATTATGGAAAAAACTGTATTTTTATGAGAAAGTAATTTTCTGTTATTTCACGGTATTTTTCTGGCGCCCCAGCTGCCGGAAAATTTTAGTTTTTTTAAGATTTTCTTTTTACAGTGTACTTGGTTTTGTTTAAATTAGCCCCGTTCTGTTTAGCCTAGTTTACTGCAGTTAATTTGAGCTGTTGTGAGATCAGAGGCCTCGCCCGGAGAACCCCACCAGCTCCTCTGAGCAGAGGAATCTTCCACTACTTTGAATCCCAGTTTCATACACGGACCAGTGGTTTTGATAAAGTTCTTGTCTTGGCCGTTAATGCATCATTCATACACACATTACAAAGGTCTGTTTCTAATTGTTTCCCATGAGAGCTGGAGAAAATAATAATGAGACTGATGTGTTGCATGGCGAGGATGCTGCTTCCTCTACCTGTAGGCGCAGACCTCTGGTGAGCATTTCTTGGCCGGGTCCACGTGTTGCTCGGCCGTCCAGGCCTGTTTCGGGCTCCGTCGGGGTGGTGATGGCAGCTTGTTCTGGGAGTGATCATGACGGGACACAGGAGGCTGAAATACATACTGATCAGTGTTAGCGGCACGTCACAACTCCCGTCACTTAAATCAGGGCAGACTGTAGCGCTTGTTTGTTTGACAGATGGAGCACTGCAGGCAAGTGCTTGTTTATGGGACTAAAATTGAGATTCTTAAAATAATCTCTCCAAGCTCTACCCTTGGAGAGACGATTCATTTCCGAAGCACCGCTGAGGTTCACAAAACTGCATCTGATCAAACCGCGATACGTTTGGAACAACGTCCTCTGGACAGACGAGACCAAGGAGGAAACCCAAACGCAGCGTTTCAGCAGAAACGCCTCGTACAGGCTGTCAACCACAGCGGTGGACGGGTGGTTTGGAGCGGTCCAGAGTAGCTTTCAGGCACCGAGCAGACGTGAGGCCCAACCTGAGGTCTACAGGTGAGCTACAAGAGCTACAGCTTTAAAGAACCTGGGTGATGGAACGGGACCGTTATCAACGGACAACGGACCTCAGAGTAGGCGTGAGTATTGGCAAGGACCTCGCAATACGATATGTATCATGATACTTGGGTCGCGATACGATATTATCACGGTATCGTAATATATTGTAATATTCTACCCAGTTAATATCAAAATTAAAAGTAGAGGTGAAAAATCAAGTTGATGTATATCTTCATCAGATGATATTGATCATTCAGAGGACAAATTGAGTCAAAACTATTTGCTTCAAAACAACCTATTTATTGTTTATTAGTGTTTTTGAAAAAAAAATCGATATTAGGAGTAGGGGCGTCCCGATCCCGATCCCCTGATCGGATCGGCCTTCGATCTTAAAAACTTAAGGTGGATCGGATCGGCCGATCAACCTTATTTTAACACACCGATCTTTTTTTCATTGTTTTTTTCTCAAAAAGTGATCCTAATTAACACAAATTATTAAAGTAATCATATTACACAAACAAAAATATTTTTTTTAACTATATACATTAAATAATTTGCACTGAAATGAAGTTTCTTAGCAGCCCTTTATTGTGTCCACCTTAAAAGTTTTAAGACCGGCGGCGTCAGGCTAAACTTTAGCAAAACTGTCAGCAGTGTGGCAGCGCTATAAAATTACAAAACCGACGCTTCGACTGCGACTTGAAACGTGTGGAAGGCTGATATATCATGATGGGGAAGTAAGAAGAGAGTTTACAACACCACCAATTTAATCAGACACTTAAAAAAATCACCATCCTAGCGAGCAGGATGCCTTCTGAGCAAACGCTCTGTGAAACTTTTAAAAGAAAGGACAAACTCCCGAAAGACTCGGAGAAATACAGAAAAATCACCGAGCTAATCGAGGAATGTATTACTGAGGACGACCATCACATTTACAAGGCATTTAACCGGCTCATTAATTACCTCGAGCCTCGTTCCCGTCATTACATGAACGACAAAGGACACAAAGGTGCGCGAACATGTGCAGCGGGTCTTGAAAGAAGTGAAGTTAATATTTTATGTTATTTTTATTCTGATGTGATTTCATTGATTGCAAAGACTTCTGCTAGTGTTTTCATTGCCTTAAACTGCTAGCCAAGTTCACCTGCTGCTATTTAAATGGAAGTGCTTTGTTCTTTAGTACTGAGACTGTTGAACAGTCACTGTTCTGTAACTAAATGTGTTTTATAATAATTCTCCCAAACAAAAAAGAAAGAAAGAAGAGTGTTTAAATAAGTTATTGTTTATTATATGAGATGATAAAAGCTATTAATCTCAGCTTGGATGCAGGCCTATTTATTAATGTACACAGGAAATAAAATGCATAGGAAATTAAACTCTGTTTGCCCACTCAAAAAAAGTGAAATCGGATCGGGAAAATCGGGGATCGGCCAATCATCAAAATTAAAGATCGGAAATCGGATCGGGACCCAAAAAACGTGATCGGGACATCCCTAAATAGGAGCTGAAAAATCGATATTATATTGGCCGGCCAAAAAACGATATATTGCCAAATCTATTTTTTTTCACACCCCTACTTCAGGCTAATTTAAATGTTGTGGAGGGACCTTGAGAGAACTTTGCCCACAAATTTAAATGAAGTTAAAAAGCAATACTTGAAAGAAGAATGAAGCAAAGTTCTTCCTCAACAACTGAAAGCCTTTTAGGCAACGGTAATTTAAAGCTGTTGCTGTTAACGGCAGAACTACGAGTTCGTGAATTATGGGGGTGTTTCGTATTGCACCACCGTTTCTGTTTTTTTTAATATATTCAGGGCTTCGTTTTTTGTTAAATAAATGCTGTTCATCTGAGGTTATATTTGCCTAATACTTAGACCAGATCAGATTATTTTTTTTAAATGTTTTTACACCAAAAGAAAAGAGGAGTACTAACTGTTGCACATGACGGTGTGAGTTGATGCTTTTAACCTCATCTTAAGATAAAGGCCTCTTGTGTAAACCTTTGGGAAAATGAAATATAATGACTACAATAATACGCAGTCACATTTGACCCAGGAACTTATTTTCATTTCAGCTGTTTGGCCATTTTCACACTCGTGGAATGCTCCTTTCTAAGTCCAACTAACAGCTTAATTACTCTCCAGATTCCATTTTCTTTTTCGTCTCGGCGCTAAATTGTTCATCGCCGCCTTTGATGTGAATCTCGGTGTCAACGCGCCGAGGCCGACCACACCAGCAGCTGCAGCTCATCAGCTGCTCCGGCCCGGCTACCATGATGTACAGCGCTGCGACACGCTCCAAAGAAAAGATCCAACGAGAGGTAAGTGGGAAAAAAAAGCACAAAAAAAAAAAAAACTGGATGACATTTCAGCCCGCGTGAAAAATGACATCTGCTTGTGCTGAGCAACCTTCAGCCCTACAGGAAATTATCTTGTTTTTCTGAGAGTAAATTTGAAGATCAATCAGGGAGGTGGACATGAATCTTGAAGGAGAGGGCGATAAGAAAGATGCGAGAGGGACGGAGCAAAACAAGAACTCATCTGCTGACAGGATATCAGCCGGTAAATACAAAAAAATAAACCTTTCCACTATTCCTACAATAATAGCCCACGAGGGTTTAAGGATATCAGAAAACGTGGCAGGACTTCACCTTTGGGGATACTGGACACTTGGACACAGGAAGACGTCTGGGTGGCGAGTCCTCAGGAAGAGTCATGGTCCAGTGTTTCTCCAGCGCCAACTTTGTGAAAGATAAAACATATTAGAGGGACAGAAATACAGATATACAGGTAAAATCTACACGTACAAGGAGACGGTGTGTATATAATGAAACACGATAATGGTTCTGCTGAGACAAGGACGGGTCGAAGTAACATTTATCTGTGTATTTTGTGTCTGTATTAGGGATGGGCATTTGGTCGAGATTTATTCGTCGATCGTCGGGAGAATTAATGATTAATAATCGATTAATCATTAACATTTTTATATTGAAAACTATCACAATTATTCTCGTCATCGGCGTGACGTTTGTTTTCCCCTTTGGCCTGGTTGCTATGGCCCGCGCATGCCCAGATGTGTTCAGTGGCCTGGATGTTCATGGTTGACAATAACGTGACATTTCCTGTTTCTTTTCTTTAAAAAAACAACGATAATAAAAGAAGAGATATCGAGGAGACTATTTAACAAGGACAATTTAAATCAAGGCGCCAGTATTACAGGCTTTTTATTTCTTAAAAAATATGCGCTTGTTGTGTGCTCGATGTGCGCTGCAGCTCCTTCTGGTCCGTGCTAACACCGAGTTGAGGCTAGGCTAGGCTAGGCTAGGCTAGGCTAGGCTGATGATGAACCGCCTCCACTGTCCTTTACAAGGCTTGGATGTGCGTTATTCAAGTGTTACATCATTGTCGTTGTCGATTAATTGTATTTGTAATTAGCATTGCAGTGATTGCAGTACACTTGCTCATTTTCTAAACTAAAATGGTCCCACGCCGCACTTCGCCACGACCGCTTCATGATTAGGCGATGACCTACAGAAGCTCGCATGTAACAACTGAGGCCAGCCAGGGTAGGGTGATGGTGAAATGTTGCCCCCTGTTGGCAAATTTCTATCGGTGCCACAGAGAAATGCATCACATTGTTTGAGGACGTGCACTGATAACCCACTACTGATAACCTGTTTAAAAAAAAAAAAAAAACATTCGGTTCATCGACGAAAATGAATGTCTTCGACCAAATTCTTAATGATCAATCATCGATTAATCGATTAATTATGCCCATCCCTAGTCTGTATGTGTGTAAATGGTTATATCTCATAGATTCTGTTGGACTAAGCATTCATTTACTTCTCACTAGTGATGACTCTGAGCTCCTTCACGACTGAAACGATCTCTGTTAGAGAAACTTCATTGCATCCATCTCACTCCTGCCTCTGACGGCCGTCGACTGGAGCAGTTTTAAAAATCAACTGCTGAACCTGATTTGTGTCTGGACTGTTTTTGTCCTATTGGCTTCGTCTAAACCATCAGCTTATCTCTTAGACCCAATCCCAGCCAGACTATTCCCTTAACGTTTCCGTCTGTAATCAGCCTGTCTTTACTGACTGTCTCTCTGCCCGAGGTCTTGTGAGTTAATTATCGACTAAATCTAAGCTCCATTTCATTTCATCAGGGTTCTTTTTTAAAAAAAAAAAAAACAAACTGTTCAATCACACCAAAGTACAGAAATGTCGCTGATGGCCTCAGTCAGCGGACTAGCGTAGATACTTCCTGTTAGATCACAACATTCATATTTATAGGATAGATTCCAGTTTGCTCAAGTATATGAGGAGTCTTCTTCATACACCAGAGTTGGGCATGGTGTTCCCACAGGGTTCTGTATTTGGCCCGTTATGTCTATATGTGCTTCCATTAGGTACTATCATTAAGCAGCATGGTACAAAGTTTCTATGCAGATGATACTCCGCTGTACCTATCCATGAACACAGATGAAGCCAGTAGGATTGTTACTTTGCCATGTGCCATAATGACAAAAACTAAACTCAGATAAGACTGCGGTCGCCATCTTTGGACCTGAGCATTTCGGGAAAAGACTATCAAGGATGGCATTACTTTGGCATCTCGTTCTACTGTGAGGAACCTTGGTATTACTTTTGACCAGGACTTCTCCTTTAATTCAGGTCTAAAACAAGTTTCTCCTTTGCAATATCGCCAAAGTTAGGAACCTACAGACCCTACAGAGTGATGCGGAAAAACTACCGTATTTTCCGGACTATAAGCCGCTACTTTTGTCCCACGCTTTAAACCATGAGGTTTATACAGAGATGCGGCTTTTCTATGAATTTTTCTTCAGCCCTCAGGGGGCGCTCTAGCAGGAAGTACAAAAAAACAAAACAAACCAAGTAGTTAAAGGCTATTCTGTTTTTGTTAAGTAGCCTATGTTGGCTATGCTACTCTACATTCAGTTTGTGAGCATTAATACCTATTATTATTGGACAAACTGATTAATCCAGGTGTGTCCGACCATTGTAGCTACTCAGACACACCTGGATTTATCAGTTTGTCCAGTCAGTTTGCTGGTTCCTAAGTGGATTTCCGGGTTCTGAGTGGACCCGCCGCAGAGGTAAGGTTTTAATTGCAGATGTGGACCGGACGCAGCCAGCAGGTCCGCGATCCGGCTCCAAAGTGGATCCGGCGAGTCCAAGTGGACCCCAATACGGGTCCGTTTCGCGGGTCGGTTCCGGATGTCTTTGCTGTGTGGGGGGGGTTGTCAGTACCCAGGAGGAGGGAAAATAAAGCAACTTGGTTTTAGTGTGCAGAAGGAAAATGAATAAAAGCATCAATGACTTTTCTGTTTTGTTTGATCAGCACTTTTACTGCCGTGTTACAGGTTCTGTTCAGAAACATCAGTTCAGGTTTATGGATAAACACTTACGGTACAAAATCTTTCGATGTAAATATCTTATTTCTCAGCCTGGATACCGGCGGCTTATAGTCCGGTGCGGCTTATATGTGACAAAATGTATATTTCGTTTAAATTTTGGTGGGTGCGGCTTATATTAAGGTGCGCTTTATAGTCCGGAAAATACGGTAGTCCACGCATTTGTTAATTCAAGATTGACAACTGTCATACCTTACTGATAAACAATCACCAATCTGCTTTGAAAAAAGGAGAAGCTTCCTGTTAAATCTAGGACAGGATTTAAAATTCTTCTCGCATATAAAGCCCCAAGAAGCCAAGCTTCGTCGCTTCCTATGGACCTCATCGTACCAGATTATCCCAACGGAGCACTTCACTCCAAAGACAGCAGGTTTATTTGTTGGCCCCTCGAGTTTCCAACACTAGAATGATATTTGGAGGCTTCAGTTGTGGAACCAACCAGATTAGACTCAAAACCTTTGTTTCTTGATAAAGTTCATGCTTGGCGACCCTGACCCATCCCTGCACTTCTGCTGCTGGAGGCCTGGACTGTTGGGGAACTTCCCATGATGCCATTTTTTTAAGTGTGTGGTGTACGTATGCGGCACATACACTTTTTTTTTGTGTTTTCTTGTGTCAAACCTCTGCACAGGTCTGCGTGTCCGTTGGGACGCGGGGCGGGAAACTGCTGAACCATGAAAGAGAAGAACGGGTGAACTTGTGTCCATACCTCATCAAAGACGAATTCCTCCACATCCACCTCCTCGGAAGTGTCATCCTCTCCAGCGCCGGGGCTCGTGACGGCGGCCAGAGCAGATGCGAGCCTCCTCCTCAGAGAGAAACCCCTCCAAAATGCCTGGAGTCACCCGGAGAAATGGTTTCAAAACGATCCATGAATCACAGCGCAAACGTAAATACTGCGTGTTATCCCATTTGAGAGATAAAACACGTTAGCCCCCATTTTAATTGCCGAATGTTCTGTTGTCTGAACTCTGCGTGACTCCGGGCTGCTCTGAGACAAATGGAGGTCCAGCGTTGCCTCTAAATCCTCCAATTCCCAACGGGCTTGGGGGGGCACACTCCACTTCAAGTTGAGCCCTGCAGGAATTCTCGAACTCTTACTACCGCACTTCTCTGGAATTTGATTAATCACTCCATACCCGTCCAACACACACACAGACGTGCACACGTACACACTCCTCTGCGCTTCAGCCCCCCGCCCTCCTCCTCGGAGGATCCTGAAGGACTCATCAAACACTTTCTGTCTTCAGAGGCGATTTGAGGAAAGTGGCAAGCAGCGTGTTTTTTTTTTTTGTTTTTTTCTTGTTGGAACAGCTTGTACCTCCGTGCAGAGGATTAGCCAAGTTAGCATCCACGGCGTGTTTGAGGGCCTGAAGATGGATGTTCAGGAGGAACACCGACACCTCCAGGGATGTCTGAGAGAAAAACCCAAACTGTTGCTGTGAAGTTGTTATACACTCACACGGCTGCACGGCTCTGATCATAACGGATCCTTATCATGGAACATTATCGTTATTATTATTATCATCGTTGAGCAGCGTTAACATGAAGTGGTCGTTTCCTGTACGACTTTACTGATCTCTCACGTGGTTGTGGAGGAATTTGGCCCATTCTTCTTTACAACGTTGCTTCGTTTCATTGAGGTTTTTGGGCCATCACTTATGCACGGCTCTGTGAAGGTGCAGCTGCAGGATTTAAATTGGGCCTGAGGTCTGAACTTTGACCCTAGACCAGTCTTTCTGGTGTAGAGTTGCTGCTGCGTTTGGAATCATTAGGCGTTATCTGTCAGACCGACGGCCTCACATTTCTCTCTCGAATGCTGGTCTACGGAGGAGTTCGTGGTCCACCTGATGACTGCGCGATGCCCGGGTACAAGCCCGGATCATCACCCCCTCCGCCAACGTATGCACAGCTCTCTAAGGTGGCGCCGCAGCAGTTCACTGTCAGATTATCGTCCTGTTTCATGACTCAGGTTCTTCAAAGCTGTAGCTCTTGGACACATGGCTGCACATCTCGGACTTCAGGGGATTTCGTGGTGTTTTCAAACCTGAAAGGTCCCACAGCTGCAGGACAGCTCCAGACCTTTTTTCACCCTTCCACTGCCGTTGCTTGGCAGTGCTGAAGTGCTGCGTTTGGGTTTTCACCACTCCGGGAGGAACGAATTGCTCCACTCTGGTCTCTTCTGCACACAGGACATCGTTCCTGGATTCTTGTGACTTGTTCAGGTGCAGTTTTGTGACCCTCGGTCGTGTTTCTGCATGTCTTTAGACAGAAGAGACTTTCTCTGAGCAACCCTCCAAAATGTGCACAGCATAGGTGAGGCTAGCCCTTTTTTTTAGCCCTGCTAAAGCACCCCTAAATTGAAATTCAGCACCCTAAAAACCTGCAGTAAGAAATGTTGTTATTCTAAAATTTTAGTTTGCATCTGACAGGCTTAGATAATGTCCAAAACTCAATCCATAGTTTGTGGTTTAAGTTTATATTTTAAGAATGAAAATGAAAACGACCCCGCCTAATGGTATCGTCCTCTTCTCACTAACGGTACTTCTCCTCTTCGTTGACCGTTTACCAGTTAGCACGTTAGCTCAGTTAGCATTTCAAATTTCATTGAAATTTTCAAAGATTTGCATGTTTTCCAGTCAGTTTTTTTCCCAAAAGATGATGCTCTTCTTTCATAAATGTCATAATGATGATCCAAAATTATTTTTTAATAAACGTTTTTTGGTTTTGTGTGAAAAAAGGTGGGGTTGTGGGTCGTGGTGGGGCTCATTGGGGGCTCAGCACCCCTAAAGCTCTAACCCTATAGGATCGCCCCTGGTGCACAGTCTTCTTCTAACGGTGCTGTGGTGGAATGGAACGGTCTGAGATGTAGCGTGCAGGTTTTTCCGTACACTTATAAGCGTTTTAAGAGTGTGACATTGGGGTAACTTTTCAGGGATGTCCAATCCTGGGAAGATTCGACAACTGTACTGAATGTTTCCCACTTGTAGTCACAACAGTAACTGCAGGATGCTGAACTCTAAATAATTTGGAAATGGCTCCTTAACTCTAAAGATTGATCTGCAAATTTGCTTCTCTAAAAACATTCCTCATGTCTTTCCCTCTTGGCATTCTGATAATGCACACCTGAATGCTCCAGAGCAGCAAACTGCCAAAGACATTTGCTTGTATAAAGGTCTGCAACTCACCCTCTTCCATCCTCTGGAAGCAGAAATGGGTGTTTAGTTATTTTATTTCCTTATTGTCAAATAAATAATCCAATGGCTAAAGTTTTATTGGGGGGGTACTGACTTGTATGCGTGACTGCAAGATGATTTTACCTGGATGACAGTTGCTGCATCCTCCTCATCAACAACACTCCTGCTAATAAATGAAGGTCCAGACTCCGGCTTTCCTCTGTCTCCTTCTTCTTCTTCTCCCCTCCCAACATCGGAGGGGGCTTTAACGTTCCCACATTTCTGTCTGAGCTCCTTCCACTGCTGCTGAATCACAACTGCTGTGCTGAAACACAAAAAAAAAAAAAAGACACTCATACAGACAAATGTGAGGCATATATATGTGATGTCATGGCCCCTTCATCTTTCAAAGCAGACATCTGCAGAGCAGGACTCCGGGGAGTTTCGGCTCGTCCAGAGCCGCCCATCATATCAGAGATAAATGGCCCTCCCAAAGATAGCACAGTGTTAACAATCAAGCTGAGTGTTAAAATGAAGAAGATCTTCACCATCTCCTGCTATAAATCACCAGAGGAGGCTCAGATGATGACAAATGCTCCGCAGCAGAAACCAATAAAACGGCCGAGCTGCTTTAAAGAGAATTATATCAAAAGCAGAGTGTTTGCTTCGATTCAGATGAGCCTATTTGTGCGCCATAAAAGAAAGTGCATACGTTATATCTGCTGATCTGTGGACAGCTTAGCATTAACTGAAACGGCTTTGCAGAAGTATGGTTGCTTCAGAAAAAAAAAAAAAAAGCGTTGAGAAAGTTACTTTTTGAGATCAGAGCCGTGAAAGCTGGACCCAGGTGCTTCGAGAGAACCGTGAGAGTCGGCGTTGCCATCGGCCGACGCCGTCCTGGGATCGGCCGCAGCTCCGTCAGGAGCGTCACGCCGACAGTCCTTCCTCGCAACGACGAGCGCTGCCTCTGACGCCGTCCTCGCTCAGTAGTTTGTGGGTTGGAATCCGCTCCCAGATTCAAACCCTCCATGTCCGCCGGTCCGCCGGGTGCTGTTCGTCCTGCGGCCGAGGGTTCACTCAATGCGGCGGCGCCGTATTCATGGGCGACGCGCTGGTCTGCAGCGAGCTTCAGAGCCACGGTGAAGTGCTGGAGGAGGATTTCCACAGAGTGGGAAGGAGACGAAGCATCTCTGTGAACACACACAAACACAATACGGGTGTGAAAAAAAAAAATCGATTTGGCGATATATCGCGATTTTCGGCCGCCCGATATAACATCGATTTTTCAGCTTCTAATATCGATTTTTTAGGAAAATTCATTAATTCACTTAAATGTGCAAAAACAACAGTCATGTCAAAAATGATTAGACCACCATTTTTTCTTCACTTTCTTGTTCATTTTAATACCTGGTACCACTAAACGTCATCATGTGACTAAAACAGACAGAAAAGAAAACACTGAATGCATAAAAGCAGTGTTTTTGGCAGTACAACGCCATAGCTATTGATGTAAAAACTTAAGTGATTTAGGTTATAATCAAGAAAACCATGGAAAATGGTAAGATATCAGCTCTTAAATAAAACTCTTATGAGCAATCTTTGTGGTTATCGTTATGTTTGTCCAAACAAATGTACCTTTAGTTGTACCAGGCATTAAAATGAACAAGAAACTGAAGAAAACAAGGGTGGTCTAATCATTTTTTTTGTTGTTTTGAAGCAAAAGTAAAGTAAAAAAAATCCTGAGCCTGAACTTTTTTTTTTCGGGGATGCAGTGGATCCAACGGATACACATTTGAAGCAATTTGGTAAACAACTTTTTGGCATTGTGCTTAGTAATGTACAAGATGACCTTCAATTTAAATTAATTTTAGAAAGTAAAGGTTATTAAGTTATAAGTGAAGACATGTGAAACTCAGTCAAGCCAATTAATCCGATTCATTGAACAACCATTTAATTCAGTAAAGGGCAATTTGTACAAAAAAAAAAACAAAGAAAAACAAATTGTAACTTTTCTATCATTTTTGTTCAAAACAATGATAAATTAAGTCATAGGAAACACATTCCATTTGGTCTTGACTCCTCTCCTCTAACATATTTGCAGAGGCAGTTATGTTATTCCTCTGGATGCATCATCATCATCAAAAAGTGAACCATTACATTCAGTATTTTTTCCATGTTTTGGGTGGTTGCTTCATTAACAATGAGAGAAAACATACATCCTTTGAGCTGATCAGGCAAGACAAGTTTAGTTGTGTAGCACATTTCGTGTACAAGACCATTCAAGGTGCTTTACATAAAACACGGACGTTTCTTCAACTCTGGTGCTGTGTCATGTCTGTTTATATAACTGGCCTGCTGATTGGAAACGGGCAGTTTTTTAAAGCGTTTTTATCAACGGCTACTTTTTTTACACAGATGTACGAGCGTTTGAGCGATCGTAAATGATTAATCATGTTCCGTAATAAACAAGCACAAACGTATTTTCAAGTCACAAATAGATGAGTCATCGGGGCCGCCAACGACCGCTAAGTCCCGGTTAACGGCTTGTGTGTTGGAGCGCGCGGACAGCTGCTTTATGGCCGGCGTCTCCTTTGTGACGGTGAAGGAGCTTTTTTTGCCGCTAGTTGCATAGACTAGCTCCTTAGAGCACCACACACAAATACAGGTACTAGACTCCCTGAGCTTCTGGCGCCCAAATGGCTAACCGTCTCCACCCTTATCCTCCTATCCTGCCCAGAGACACTTGTTGCCTCGATTCAAACAACCACTGGCTCACCTCGGATGCTGCGTTCAAGACCACTCATAGATAACGTGTTTGTGTGTTTTTTTTCCTGAATCATAGTCAAACGCCGGAGATCCGGCACGGTGCCGGAATACTTTAAGCTAGGGATGCACGGATAACTGTTTTTCAAAACCGATACCGATAACCAATAACTTTCAGCTCCTAATGGCCGATACCGATAACCGATAACACACACATATACCTAAGATCATTACATTAATACTATGAACAAAATCAAAAATAGTTTTGACTTTTTATACAAACAGATATTTATTTTTTCCAATGAAAAACTATTGGCAAGCCTCTCAAACATTTTCTTAAAGCTATCAAACAAACCTATTTGATATCTCACATTAACTTAAATAAGGTTCATTACTGACTGATATAAAAAATAAAGGCTCCTTGAACTGATGGAAATACTGATGCATCAAATTACTAACTGAAAAAGATTAACATTTAAAGGATTTTGACTTGTGGTTCCGATTTAAATTAATACCTGTAATTAAAGTAAATGAGGTTCAGTAGTTTTTATATTTAATCTCATGGAAGCTTTAGATGAGAGGAATGAGGGAGGGCAGAGGGAGGGGAGGAGAGACTGCTGCTGGCTTGCGCATGTTAGCATTAGCTTCCGTTAGCTCACATTAGCGCGATTTCAAAACTCCATGTAAGTGATTGTTATGTTGTAGGTGGCTGATCAGGTTTTACGTATTAAAGCTTGTGCTTCCCTCCTCGTAGAATTCACTCGGAGGATTCGTCACAAATAACCACCAAACTATCTTCTTCTGAAATTTTAACGAAGTTCCACGCCGCCATGTTTGTTGTGATCAGCACAGTGCAGGCTGCATTCAAGATGTAACGTAAATTGCGAACGTTTCCTCATTTGCTAGTTGTTCTTTCAGCCTTTTCTATTTTTTTTTTTTTTTTATGTGTAACATGTGGGAGAATACTGCGAATATCAATTCAAGTCAGCAACTACTAAAATTATGACCGAGTTAACGAGTTGTTTTCTGGCATGAGGGGGTATTCTTGATTTTCCTTACTAAGTAATCGTTTTTCTCATTATGACGACATTATTTGAACATAACATTCACTCCCGGTCATTTAAGGTTCAGAGGGAGCGAGGCACTGCTGTGTTGACAGAAATATAAATGTTATCGGGGCTATTCGTCGTGATATCAGAGTTATCGGGATGACGTCATAATTTCCTGTTATCGGCCCGATAGTTATCGTGCACCCCTAACTTTAAGTCCTGCATATCGTATTGCGAGGTCCTTACCAATACTCACCCCTAACACACATGCTCAAAATATTTTTAAATGAGATATATTACGCCTTCTTTCTTATTTTCAGGAGGCGGGTCCATTTACTGGGGCCTTAAAGGAATGTTCTGGATTCATTCATACAAGTTGACGACGCAAACTACTGGAAACAGACACAGAAGAAGCTCATGGCCTCAGCATCAAAACTCTCGCCTGTTTTTCCATGAATAAGTACTGATCCAGTTCCAGGGGCACTGATGCCACCAACTATCCTCCGTTTGATGTCATCGGAACAAATGTGATTTATGAAACCGTTATAAAGTTGCAGGCCACCAACAAAGACCTGGCCCTTAAAGGATTCTGGGGCCCGACATTTTCTGATGCACGACGCGCCCGACCCAAACGCTGAGCAAACCCACGTGGCTCGCCCGGGCTCGGGCCGGGCCGCCGGGCACTCGCCAACGAGCCCCACCCCCAGAGCTCGCTCCAGGGTGGGGCCTCCGTATTTCCAGTCCGGGAAGGGTTAGGGAGAGTCAACTGAATTTGGTTTGGCTCGTCCCTCAGGACCAATCTGCCTTCAGAAACCCTACCGGGGGTAATTGCTCTCGACAACACGGCTTCTGGGATCATTCGGGCACACAAACCCGTCCACCACGATCAAGTGGCGATTCTAGGACAAGGTCCAAGGTTTCATTTTTTTTGACCGTATCGTGTGAGAACCGGTTGTGCGACCATGAACAGTTGTGTGTGTGTGTGTGTTGTGTGTGTGTGCTCCCAAATACATAATGTCTCTTTCATTGAGGGGATAAACCGACCACAGAGCCACCTCAATTGAACCTTAATGAATCTATTAGTGATGCTTTGCTCTGCGTCGCCCCCCCATCCTCAACCCTGAGGGGGCGCAGACACACTCTGCCTGTCTGGAGGGCCGGTAGTCTTAAGTGGTGCAGCTTCATCTCTACAAAGGCCTGGCTCTTCCCTCTCAGTGGGACATGAGAGCGAGGAGTCAGCGGGTCACGGAGGACGGCGACCCCCGTGATCCTCCATCCCTGTACCTGCTGGTTCACTGCAGGGTCACCGAAAACATCTACAGCTACGATACGAGACGGCAGAATGCACCATTTTTAATGGAAGTAAGTAGTTCTGGGCGATATGACGATACATATCGTGGGGACGATAGAAAAGTGTGTATCGTGCCATTTCTCTTCTATCGTTTCTAAACCTAATTTTATCAATTATTACAGCAAATATGTAATTAAATAACCTGCAACGATAAATTTGATAGAATCATATCATACTTCTACAAAGTAGCCTTTTATGTTTGCACTTTTATTCATGGTTAATGCCTTAAACAGAGTTCTCTTCAACCCTGATGTTTACTTTAGACACTTTATATTGGTTTGCAAACTTTGCACTACAAGGTTACAGATTTCAGAAAGTTGAAAAATAATTTGTGTTTATTTTTTTATAGCTGAACTTCAGTGCAAAAATGTGTTTTTCCTCTCAGAAACTGTTGTGCACTTTAAAAAAATGTGAAAGCTACTGTACCTCTGTACCTACCTGTTTTTGCTGCACTAAAATGTATGTTTGTGACAGTTCAGCTAAATGTCCTTTCAAAATAAAGTTGAAAAGTAAGCAATGAACATTTTTGTCAAACTTTTCAGAGAAGAACTGAAAACATACTTTATTATGGTATATCGTGATATATATCGTTATCGTGATATAAAATAGTCCATATCGTGATATATTATTTTTTCCATATCGCCCAGCACTAGAAGTAAGGGCAAGAAATGATTTATTGAGTGATTATTAACATCTTTAACAGTCTTTTCAAAGCTTCTTGTCAGGGTAGTGCAGCCAGCCATAACCATTCACTCTGTGAAAACTCTTTGTGAAATGGGTCTGGTACCGCTCCCGCTCACACCCATTTCCACCGAACAGGAGCGTACCGGACCAATGGGGCTGGATTTATGTGACGGCTCGTACAAGGAGCATCCGAGAGTCTGCTCCTCAAAAATACCAGGATGGCTGCAGAAGTCGTTTATTGATACTCGCGTGGTCGTTGCTCCTCCTACTTCGCACATTTTGCTGATTGCGTCGAGAGCTGTGGTCCAGAAGCGCTGGTTCAGGAGTTACCGTGCTCCTGGATGACTGAGTCTGCACCAGCGGTTAGTTACCATAAGATGATCCACCAACAGCAGTTAAACAAATTCTTCTTCTCCTCTCTGCATCTTACCACTGACAAATGCAAGTCAACGCTTGCAAACAGGGCGACTGAGATGACCACATTTGATCAGTACATTGTGGTGACATATGATGATGTGGTGTCCCTTGGCCTTCTGTTTCAAGGAGTATTGGTTGAGGTTGGCAGAGAGAAATGAGATTAGGGGAAGGACTAAGAGATAAAACTGGACTGGACCCTGAGCGCTACCCCTCCACATTAATAGCATTAATAAGGATTTAACAACCCTACGAATGTGTCCTGAAACAGGGACCTTAGCGCTACCGTTGACAGGGACAGCTGAAGAGCCAAGGGGTTAAAAATATGACTGGGCCCTTCAAGTTTGATTTCTGCCGGTGTGTCAATCATCCGGGGGTCATGGTGACTCTCAAGGGTCAAGCTCTGGACCCAATCAGACAAACGAAGCATGTCATGTTGGCAGAGATACAACCAGAGGACAGATCTCAGTTTGAGCGACTACTGACTGACATTTACCAACGCCTGCACAACCAAGCTAAGAAACACATAAACTAGGACATTTTCAGCATTAAGATGGATTATAAATTGTCATTAATGCTATTCATGTTGACCCCTTACCCCTCCCACTAATCTCATTTCTCTATACCAACCACAACCAATATTTGTTGAAACAGGGGGCCAAGGGACACCCCTACGTCTTTGTTTTAAATCTCCATACATCACCGTGAGCTACATGCACTGAGTGATCAAACGTGTTCATCTCAGTTTCCTGGTTTGCAAGAATTTATTTACGTTTGTCAGCGGCGAGAGACAGAAGTCAAAGGACGGCGTTGAAGAAAGCGGGGTCTTATCTGGGCCGGTCACGTGGGCTGACCACATCAGCGAACCCAAGTGGGCCGTTTACACCCTGAATCATGACAGGAAAAGATCTTTACCTGAATAAATATCAGGATAAACAAGGGATGCACGATAACTATCGGGCCGATAACAGGAAATTATGACGTCATCCCGATAGGTCCGATATCACGACGAATAGCCCCGATAACATTTATATTTCTGTCAACACAGCAGTGCCTCGCTCCCTCTGAGCCTTGAATGACCGGCAGTGAATGTTATGTTCAAGTGACGTCGGCATAATCAGAAAAACGATTTCTCAATAAGGAAAATCAAGAATACCCCCTCATGCCAGAAAACAACTTGTTAACTCGGTCATAATTTTAGTAGTTGCTGACTTGAATTGATATTCGCAGTATTTTCCCACATGTTACACATAAAAAAAGAAAAACAGAAAAGGCTGAAAGAGCGACTAGCAAACGAGGGAACGGAGGAATTTACGTTACACCTTAAATGCAGCATTGTGGAACAGTGCGCTGATAAAAACAAACAAACATGGCGGCGATGGTATAGAACTTCGTTAAAGTTTCAGAAGAAGATAGTTTGCTGGTTATTTGTGACAAATGGTCCAAACGAAGGAGGGAAAAATAGCACAAGCTTTAATACGTAAAACCTGATCAGCCACCTGAAACATAACCGTCGCTTCCATGGAGTTTTGAAATCGCGCTAACATGAGCTAACGTGAGCTAACCTGAGTAAGCCAGCAGCAAGTCAATCCCTCCACTCCCGGCCCCCCCCCTCACCCCCCCATCACCTCTCTCATCTAAAGCTTCCATGAGATAAAAAAAAAAAAAAAAAAACTAACTAACTTGTGTCAGTAAATTATGACCTGTGCATTATTTTTTATTGTCATTGAGAAATGCATTTTTTCAGTTAGTAATTCTGATGCATGTATTTCCATCAGTTCAAGGAGCCTTAATTTTTTATATCAGTCAGTAATGAACCTTATTTAAGTTAATGTGAGATATCAAATAGGTTTGTTTGATAGCTTTAAGAAAATGTTTGAGAAGCTTGCCAATAATTTTTCATTGGAAAAATAAATATCTGTTCATTTAAAAAGTCAAAACTATTTTTGATTTTATTCATAGTATTGATGTAATGATCTTAGGTATATGTGTGTGTTATCGGTTATCGGTATCGGCCTTTAGGAGCTGAAAGTTATCGGTTATCGGTATCGGTTTAAAAAAACAGTTATCGTGCATCCGTAGGATAAACGCTAGCTCTCTGTGATAAAACAGAAGATAATAAATCCTAGGATGACGTGAGACTGTTGCTAATATGAGACGACAGGGAACTGATTTAGAAAAGTTTAATGGGTTAATTTCAAGGTTTATGGTTAGCCTGTCTGGAAAATGTTCAAAATGAACTGGATATAACTGATCAATAACTGGATGATAATTGGACTGTGTTTAGTTGGACTGCTCTGAACTAGTTTGACTTTGTCTGTGAAGTTTCTTCAGAGGACTTTTGCCGTGAATCGGCGCCCTGCCAGTGATACCGTACTAGCTTGATGCAGTAACGCTACCATAACTACACGCTAACCTTTAATTTATGCTACCACACATCAAGAACAGTTCCGGCAACGAATGGGGATTTTATTATTCTTACTCATGCCGGCTTAACTTACGTATCATAGTATCAGAAAAAGTTTCCTTTTACAACCGGGAATCACAAGGAAGCACGTTTATAGAGAAAGTTCTGCAGGTTTTCTACCGAAAAAAAAAAAAAAAAAAACTGAACTTTTTCTTTTCTTTCAGACCATGAGCGCAGAAATACTTGGGTTTTAAATTCATTCTCCAGATCGTACGGAGGAAGCTGCTGCACATCTGCGACAGACGTGCTCCGCCTCACCGCCACCGGCTGAATGGCGTGTGGCGCTGCTCTCACTGCTCCTGAACCTCCGTCTGACACGAGGTCAGGCCAGGGGTTAAATGGCTGCGTTGGCTCTCGCCGAGCCCCCAGAATGGCTCATTGTTCAGAGGCCGGGGCGGGGAGGGGGGGCGTAGGGGGCGCCCGGTGAGGGGTAAAGCAAGGGGAGCGCCGCGCTACCCCCCCGAGCCATGGGAGGCCTCGGCGTGACCCGCGTGAGTGGCCGCCGCCACGTTTCATCTCCTGCGCTGCGTAATTGTGAGGGTCAGGAAGATAAGCAGAAAGTTGACCGGTGTTTTAAGTGCTGGTGGTCCTCCCGTGCGCGCGGGCGTCCACGTGCGCAGAGGCCAGTGACACTGAAGGACTTGTGAAAATAGCTGGACGTTGTCTTTAGCCTCTCTACGCCGTATGTATCAGACATAACAAGAGGATAGCTGACATTCCTGGCTGCTTGATGTCTGACAGGCCGATGAGACGGAGATAAGAGAAGAGAAACATAATCTCCCGTAAACAGATTTGCTCTCATTCATTTTATCTTATCCTCTTCACTTAGGTTCTCCTTCTTGTTTTCCTTCAAAGAGATTTTTAAACTCCTGCTCACTGTGGCTTCTTTTTGGTTGTATCAGTCGACCACACAAACCCACGAGTATTTTCTGCCCCTCCCAGCAGAGAGGACGACTGTAGGTCATTTGGAGCACAATCAATTTTTTTTTCTTTTTTGAAGGGTGAATCTGTCCTTAGTCCTCACTGACAATAAATTCTAATGTCTTTATTAACATCTTAAATCCTAAATTTTCGTCAGAGAGGACCAAAATACCACCAGCAGTGAAACATTTAAAGACAAGACAGTTAAAGAGACACATGACAGTGAGGGTGTGGTGTGTGCAGGGTTAGGGTTAGGGTTAGGGCTAACCCTTAACCCTTAACCCTAACCCTGGCAGAATCAATATTAACGGTTACAGATAAAAAAGAAAGTTTTTTTCTGTGGTTCAGAATGACTGTTTTCTATCAAACATCTCAACAGAAAGTTTAGACTTTCTGTTTTCTTAATAAGCTGCTGCAGAAGTGAGCAGGCTTGCATCAAGTTGCAAAATCAAACTGCATATATATCTAATTTCATTTAAAAAAAAAATGAGGTTTCACGATATATGGCATGAACCATTAATATATATGCAGATAGTTTTTAGGAAGAGAAAAGGAACATTTTAAATTCTTACTAGACGACACATTGGGACACTTTTATTCATTCGTGATATTTTAAAGGCACCCAGTGTAACTGAGATCACTCCAGACCACATGGGGGCAGCGTATCATGAGTTCTAACCTCCTGGTGTACGACCAAGGAGCTAACTCTGGCTGGTTCATCTGTCATCAGCAATGGACGTGACAAAACCTGCAGTTCTTCGAACAACCACTAGGGGGCCGGCTCAGGAGGCGGGTCAACCGATCACCTGGAGCTCCACCAGGTCGGCGATCGGACCCGGAGGAGCTCCAGGTGATCGGGTCTATCATCTTACTTGAGCTCCCTGCTGTGATGCTGTTGCAAGTCCCGCGTCTGCTGAAGCTGAGCCCGACAGAACGCCGGGAAGCCGCCCGGGTCGGAGCTGAGCAGCCGTGCAGCCGAGGGCAACGGAAACCGGGCCTGTCTGTTGCCCGTCGACGGCCCGCAGACCGGGCGCACCTCTCTGCAGCGTGGATCTGAAAGGAGGAACAAAACGGATTACGTTTCAGCCACGTCAGAGCAGCATTTCAAGACAAAAGCTGTACAGTGATCCCTTATTTTTCACGGTTGATGGGGACCGGAGCCCCCCCGAGCCTCAATAATGTGTTTAAAATATGTTTAAAAAT
Source organism: Hirundichthys speculiger (assembly GCA_018398805.1). NCBI lineage: Eukaryota > Metazoa > Chordata > Actinopteri > Beloniformes > Exocoetidae > Hirundichthys > Hirundichthys speculiger. The sequence continues at coordinate 214,602 of JAGFBZ010000960.1, read as the reverse complement.
CCCAAAAAAGTAGCGAAACAAGACAAAGTCTCAACTGTGGTCTTTCTGTTTCCTTCACAGCCTCTGGTCTCTGAACCGTAGTAAACAAACTGCTGCTATTTGTGCTATTTTTGGCTTGTAATTAGCGGCTAACACGCTAACAACAACAAAAGAAAAAGTCTGGTTTTCTCTGCATGGAACGGGAACTTTATTCTGGCACTGCAGGAACTTGTAACATCACACAGGTTGTATTGTTGGGCTCCTGTCGGTTAACAGAGAATGTAAATCTATACACGTTGGGCTGCTGTTAATGCTCACTACACTTTTCATCTAACCCCGTTTTCATTCTGCCGTCCCACGACACACACACTACATTACCCATAAGGCCACACCATTACCCATAAGGCCACCTTCTTTAAGAGGCTAGGGTGGCTCACAACATTTCTTCACTGTGAGAGAACGCGCACAACATCCTGTGATGTAGTGCTGGGCGATATGGAAAAAAATCATATCATGATATGGACTATTTTATATCACGATAAAGATATATATCGCGATATACCATAATAAAGTATGTTTTCAGTTATTCTCTGAAAAGTTTGACAAAAATGTCATTGCTTACTTTTCAACTTTATTTTGAAAGGACATTTAGCTGAACTGTCACAAACATACATTTTAGTGCAGCAAAAACAGGTAGGTACAGAGGTACAGTAGCTTTCACATTTTTTTTAAAGTGCACAACAGTTTCTGAGAGGAAAAACACATTTTTACACTGAAGTTCAGCTATAAAAAATAAACACTAATTATTTTTCAACTTTCTGAAATCTGTAACCTTGTAGTGCAAAGTTTGCAAACCAATATAAAGTGTCTAAAGTAAACATCAGGGTTGAAGAGAACTCTGGTTAAGGCATTAACCATGAATAAAAGTGCAAACATAAAAGGCTATTAAATTATATATATATTTGCTGTAATTATTGATAAAATTAGGTTAGAAACGATAGAAACGATAGAAGAGAAATGGCACGATATAGACTTTTATATTGTCCCCACGATATGTATTGTCATATTGCCCAGCACTACTGTGATGTTTCCGTGATTTTTTAATTTTTTCAAAAATTATATTATATATTTCTGAAAAATCCGCAAATTACTAAAACCTCGGAACTTAAAGCGCGAATTGGCGAGGGATCACTGTACTTTGTAAGTTTTGTCCAGATCCAGAAATGAAGTGATCTCAGTTATCAGCATGAACAGTTTTAAAAAGAAAAAGAAGAGGATGAAACCTAAGATGCAACAGAGAAACTTCCACAGTGAAGCAGAACTTGTGTCTGGTCTGGAAAATAAGACATGAACCATTTTACTGCAGCTTTTATCAGGACATGAGAGAACGTTCAAGTCTCAGTGATCAGACCGCCCAGATGAACAACATTTATCGATATCCGTCGAGTCGGTCGGTGTTAAACTGCCGTGACGCTGACGGTTTAGAGGTTTCACATCAGCTCCCAGAGATACGTTGGATTAGCGTTTGGGAGCGCCGGCCATCGACTGGACGAGGAAGTGGCTGGGAGTCTGGGGGGAGAGGTGACCACGGCCCGGGGCTAAGGATGTCCACGCAGAGGAATCCCAAGTATCTGCCACTGAAACAGACCCGGAGCTCCACCAGCGGAGGACCGGCCAAATGTGGTCTGTTTTCAGTGGGAAAATGTGGAGCTGGAGACTCTACAGGGCACCTGGGAATTAACGACAATAAAATCAGCAGAAAACACAGGCTTTCAATGCCGCTGAGCCAAACTTTTACAGCATCAAGACTGGCCTTTTCTCAACAATGATTCCCAGAGAAGCGCACGCTCTTAAATCTCACTAACCGTGTCACCAGAGGAGGATAAAACATGTGTTAATGTCAAAGTCTTCATTTATTGGTTAATAAGGAGCGTATGATGGCATGAAAAAAAAGTTAATCCTTTAGAATGAATTTGTTTTCTGCATTAATTCGCTCATCTGAGTTACAAATCCCACAGACACAATGTTCTTTAGCTCATAACACACAAGCTGAATAGTTTCTCACGCCTTTACTGCCACTAAACATTCACAGTAGGGTTGGGCGATTTTATCGATTCTGCGATATATATCGATATTTTATTTCCCCAGGGAGTATCGATATTTCAGCCGCAGGTATCGATATTCTGAGCTCCCTTCTAAACCCCCGTGTCCCGCACGGGTGCCATTAAGTCCTCCAGCCACTAGTGTCGCTGTAGAGCATTTCTAACAGGTTATCCAGAAGCTTCTTTCTCTTCCAGCTACAGCTGAGCCAGTCAGGAGGATGGCGGCGAGTATAAACGCAGCGCCTGCGTGATTAAAAGCAGATGTGTGGGAGCAGTTCGGGTTTAAAAAGAAAAAGGAAAGCGAAGATTCAGACAAAAGTATGGCGGTTTGCAAGCTGTGTCACACAAACGTGAAGTACTCTGGAAATACCACCAACCTGCGAGGCGAGCCCACCTGAAACGTCACCACCCGGACAAGCTAATGCTAACTGAGAGCTAGCCCAAGAAGTTGCGGCGCGATCCGAAACAAACCACGCTGGACAGTGGCGGCGGTTGTTGCCACCAGTTTCACCAGAGTCCATTGCTACTTTATTTGTCAGGATTTGAGATGTATTCAGTGGTGGAAAACGCCGGCTTTAGGCGCACGGTGAACGCGATGGAGCCCCGCTATCCTGTTGTCTTTTATTCATCTTGTCCAGCATTTCCAAGCTGCCTGTCAGCCATATAATGTGTAATTGATGCTTTCAGTTCAAATAATTCAAACAAAGTCATTGGAACACTCACAAGATGTCACCAAAATCACTTTGTCCCGTTAAAATCTTTCGGAAAATGATGCAACTGTATTGTAAGATGAATATCGATATATATCGTATCGTGAGCCAAATATATCGTATCGTATCGTAACGTATCGCGAGATTAGTGTATCGTACAGCCCTAATTCACAGTCCTGGAAGAAGAAGTGAGTGAACATTTGGAGTTAATAGCACCCTGAACGTTCTCTACAGGCTCCTTCAGGGTCTCTGGATCAGGAGGAACCGTGGACTCCTCGTCTCTGCAGAGCTGCTTCAGCTGGGTTAGGGGTTAGAGGTTAGGGGTTAGAGGTTAGGGGTTAGGGGGTTAGAGGTTAGGGGTTAGGGGTTAGAGGTTAGGGGTTAGGAGGTTAGGGGTTAGGGGTTAGGGGTTAGGGGTTAGAGGTTAGAGGTTAGGGGTTAGAGGTTAGGGGTTAGGGGTTAGAGGTTAGGGGTTAGGGGTTAGAGGTTAGAGGTTGAGGTTTTAGTTAGGGTTAGGGTTAGAGGTTAGGGGTTCGAGGTTTAGTTTAGGTTAGGGTTAGGGGTTAGGGGTTAGGTTAGGGTTAGGTTCGGGGTTAGTTCGGGTCGGGGTTCGCGGTTCGGGTTTGGGTTCGGGGTTCGCGGTTTGGGTTTCGGGTTCGGGTTTCTCGGTTCGGTTCGGGGTTCGGGGTTCGGGGTTCGGGGTTTCGTTTCGGTTCGGGGGTTCGCGGTTCGGTTCGGGGTTCGGGTTCGGTTCGGGTTCGGGTTCGGGTTTCGGGTTGGGTTTTCGAGGTTCGGGTTAGGGTTAGGTTCGGGGTTAAGGTTAGGAGGTTAGGGGTTAGGGGTTAGAGGTTAGGGGTTAGGGGTTAGAGGTTAGGGGTTAGGCTTAACCCTTACCCCTAACCCCTAACCCTATGTCTGGCTCTGGAGAGCATCTCCTCCTCCGTGACGGCAGGTGGGTTAAGCAGCGAGGGTAGCAGAACATGGCGGAGCTAGCTCCACCGCTACCCCTCGGTCCCTCATACGTCCTGGAAACATTAACAGCGTTGCTGGTTGCGTTGAAAAGGGTGAAGTCAGGTGTTCCCAAACTGAATCGTGGGTCTTCCTTTCATTTTCACCTGTCCTTGACATCATCTGTACACACGTGGACAAAATTGTTGGTACCCCTCAGTTAAAGAAGGAAAAACCCACAATTCTCACTGAAATCACTTGAAACTTACAAAAGTAACAATAAATAAAAATTTATTGAAAATCAAATAATCAAAATCAGCCATCACTTTTGAATTGTTGATTAACATAATCATTTAAAAAAAACAAACTAATGAAATAGGGCTGGACAAAAATGATGGTACCCATAACTTAATATTTTGTTGCACAACCTTTTGAGGCAATCACTGCAATTAAACGATTTCTGTATTTGTCAATGAGCGTTCTGCAGCTGTGAACAGGTATTTTGGCCCACTCCTCATGAGCAAACTGCTCCAGTTGTCTCAGGTTTGATGGGTGTCTTCTCCAAATGGCATGTTTCAGCTCCTTCCACAGATGTTCAATGGGATTCAGATCTGGGCTCATGGAAGGCCACTTTAGAATAGTCCAACGCTTTTCTCTCAGCCACTCTTGGGTGTTTTTGGCTGTGTGTTTTGGATCGTTGTCCTGTTGGAAGACCCATGACCTGCGACTGAGACCAAGCTTTCTGACACTAGGCAGCACATTTCTCTCCAGAATGCCTTGATAGTCTTCAGATTTCATTTTACCTTGCACACATTCAAGACACCCTGTGCCAGATGCAGCAAAGCAGCCCCAAAACATTACTGAGCCTCCTCCATGTTTCACCGTAGGGACAGTGTTCTTTTCTTCATATGCTTGGTTTTTGAGTCTATGAACATAGAGTTGATGTGCCTTACCAAAAAGCTCCAGTTTGGTCTCATCTGTCCAAAGGACATTCTCCCAGAAGCTTTGTGGCTTGTCAACATGCATTTTTGCAAATTCCAGTCTCGCTTTTTTATGATTTTTTTTAGCAGTGGTGTCGTCTCCCATGAAGTCCACTTTGGCTCAAACAACGACGAATGGTGCGATCTGACACTGATGTACCTTGGCCTTGGAGTTCACCTTTAATTTCTATGGAGGTTGTTCTGGGCTCTTTGGATACAATTCGAACGATCCGTCTCTTCAATTTGTCATCAGTTTTCCTCTTGCGGCCACGTCCAGGGAGGTTGGCTACTGTCCCGTGGGTCTTGAACTTCTGAATAATATGAGCCACTGTTGTCACAGGAACTTCAAGCTGTTTAGAGATGGTCTTATAGCCTTTACCTTTAAGATGTTTGTCTATAATTTTTTTTTCGGATGTCCTGGGACAATTCTCTCCTTCGCTTTCTGTTGTCCATGTTCAGTGTGGTACACACCTTTTCACCAAACAGCAGAGTGACTACTTGTCTCCCTTTAAATAGGCAGACTGACTGATTATGAGTTTGGAAACACCTGTGATGTCAATTAAAGGACACACCTGAGTTAATCATGTCACTCTGGTCAAATAGTTTTCAATCTTTTATAGAGGTACCATCATTTGTGTCCAGCCCTATTTCATTAGTTTGTTTTTTTAAATAATTATGTTAATCAGCAATTCAAAAGTGATGGCTGATTTTGATTATTTGATTTTCAATCAATTTTTATTCATTGTTACTTTTGTAAGTTTCAAGTGATTTAAGTGAGAATTGTGGGTTTTTCCTTCCTTAACTGAGGGGTACCAACAATTTTGTCCACGTGTGTATGTCATCTTTGACCACCCTCTCACCGGTTCGAGACGTTTTTATATTTATGGTCTGAACGAGCAGTATTTTCCAAGAAGAACGTCTTCTTGGAAATCAGCTGGCCTTAATTCACCTGAGGGAGACCAATCAGCATCCTGCTGCTTCTGTCCAGCCTCTTTCGTCATGCTGCACCCTGGTTTGAAGGATTATCTCCTTTTTTATCTCCTTTTCGTAACACACTTCCAGGGAAACCTGGAACCTGGATCAGCGCTACTCTCCAGAATCAAAAATGTTCCCTTTTGTTTGGAAATCTCTGGATGACACGTTTTTTGGTTGATTACCGGATTGCAACAGAGCTTCCAGACCTGGACTCAGTCCACGAGAGAGCTGCACTTGCAGTGCACATTTTATTTCTTTTTTTTTTTTTTTATTTATACTCCTGAATCCTCCCGTTTCTGTGTAGCTTTTCTCAATGCTTCACGTGGGATTAAGGCTTCCATTTTACCTGTAGAGTTTAGGACTTTACAGCTCTGCGTCGTTACAGGGCCGGTGAACGCTGGGTAAAGTATGATCCATATCAGCGGTCCAGTCAGTAACTCTACTGTGGCAGGGCTGTTTAGCGTCATTACTGATGATTTCTGCTAGTCAGTTTTCCAGACTCTTTCTTGCTGTTTTGGCAGTTTTATCAATATTCAACAATACTCCGAGGCAGAACGACCCCGTTTCCTCCTGTTGAACATCCAGAAGTGTTTAGAGTTGAAACCAAACCATCAGGACGTGACTGGATTTGTTTTCATCAAAGTACCTCCATTTTCAGCTGCTCAAAAGTATTTTGGACAGTCGACTGAAAATACTTTAACTGGTCAGGTGGGAGCCGTTATCTCATTACAGTGATCCCTCGCCAATTTGCGCTTTAAGTTCCGAGGTTTTAGTTATTAGTGGATTTTTCAGAAATATATAATATAATAAAACATAAATAAATTAATAAAAATCTTGGAAACATCACAGGATGTTGTGCGCGTTCTCTCACAGCGAAGAAATGTTGAGCCAGCCTAGCCCCTTTAAGAAGGTGGCCTTATGGGTAATGTAGTGTGTGTGTCGTGGGACAGCAGAATGAAAACGGGGTTAGATGAAAAGTGTAGTGAGCATCAACAGCAGCCCAGCGTGTATAGATTTACATTCTCTGTTAACCGACAGGAGCCCAACAATACAACCTGTGTGATGTTACAAGTTCCTGCAGTGCCAGGATAAAGTTCCCGTTCCATGCAGAGAAAACCAGACTTTTTCTTCTGTTGTTGTTAGCGTGTTAGCCTCTAATTACGAGCCAAAAATAGCACAATACCAGCGGTTTGTTTACTACGGTTCAGAGACCAGAGACTGTGAAGGAAACAGAAAGACCACAGTTGAGCCTTTGTCTTGTCTCGCTACTTTTTGTGGTTTTTAAACATATTTTAAACACATTATTTAGGCTCGGGGGGCTCCGGCTCCAGTTCCTGGATTTTGATTTACGCGGGGGGGGCCGCCGGTCCCCATTAACAGCGAAAAATAAGTGATCAGTGTATTTCCATTGAGAAGTGAAGTTGGTAAAGATCCCTGGTTCCCAGACAGTGTCATGGATATAAATCTGGGTTCAGTCAACATCTATGTTCCCTGCTGAGACCCTTAATGACACACAGATCCAAATCACAGTTATCTTAATTTGGCATCGTTTGTTCTTGATAAGTGAATGTACATAGATATGTTCCAGGCTCTGCTGCCACTGATGCTAATCTGAACCCATTTGTTTTAACCCTTTTTCTGTTGTTGAAACTTGCAAAAAAAAAAAAAAAATTTGAAAGATGCGGCGCATTAAAGGTCTGCTGGTCCAGAAAATCTTTTAAAAGATCACGTCCGAGCCTGTTGCTGGTATTTAGTCTCGTGTGCAACTCCAGGGATCGAACACAGAGTCTGGCTCAGATTACTGATCCGTCAATAACTTCATTTATTATTTATTATCCAGCTCAGTTCTGTTGCTGCAGCTTTAACTGTCACAAACGATCCCATGAATGGGCTGAATAGAAAACAGCGTCGGGTCGATTTATTTGTGGATATTCTGAAGGCAATCATTTCAGTCGACCACAATCTGCTATTAAAAAAAAAAAAATAGGAAAAAAAAGAAAAAAACAACAACTATTACTCTGGGAAGGGTCATATTTAAAACAATGTTCAAAGAAATGATGGAAACCTCTCTTCTCTTAGATGGTAACAACATGCTTCAAGGATTATTGAGTGGAATTTGTGTCCAAATGTACTTTTGGACACACTGATGTCTAAAGAGGCTGTCCCTGCAGCAGACGGGGCTGGGAGGGAGTCAAGCGACGTTTTCAGCTACTGTTAACAAAGGTGTAAAAACGTAGTCGCAACGACGGCTTTGCGTTTCTTTAAGACGTCCAAAGACGATGGAAAAACGGACATGACGCGTCTCCTTAACACATGAAAAAATAAGCAACTTCTGCTGCTGCAGTTTCAGGATCTGTGAGCCTCCTTAGATCCGTCCAGAAGCTTTCAGCTCGCGCTGTACATGGTTTGCATTTTGGGCGAATAGCATGCAGTGCTTTCGTAACCCTGTGAGACGTGACCACGCCAGGCTGGATCTGTGTACTGTCAGAGGGATCCGGGTTTGATGTGGCCCGATGGGTCTCTGCAGCAGAGACGGGGATTAGGTTCCAGCCCTTTGGGCAACGCTGTGTGGCTGGATGTCTTCAAATGAAGCTCCAAACCCAAATCGGACCGTTTGGTTGTTACATGATCTCATTGAGGCGGGGGGAGCGGATCTGTGAGAACCTATGTACAGTATATTTAGACTAGATGAGTTAGTGATGTTGTGAGGGACGCTCCTTTTCTTTTTCTCTTTTGCTTCATTAAGTCTCGTCCTGCTGAATCATTGTAAATCGGTTCTGTCAAGACGGACTGATTTCCACCACATAAACAGAAACTAGCTCTATGTACAATGAATATTCCTGGAAACCAGGGTTTCCGTTGTCCGGTAATTGCCAGACTTTGTCCGGTAAAATATGCCGAAGTCCGGTATTTTATAATCTCTCTGGTCAAAATATCCGGTGAAAATACTCCTCCCAAGCACGATTTCAGTTGTAATAAAATGAGTAATGGTTCAAGGTGGCAGCATGGGCACATTATTAAAATGTTATTTGCCACTCCAGATGTGTTTTTTATTTGTTTGCAAATTGTTTTATCTTAGAGTATATAGGCCTTCATCTTTTTATGTTCATTCATGTGTCAGAAGAGCGCAAGCTTCTGCAATATTTATTTATTTTTTGAAGTTATGCTTCGTGAGTCAATTGACGGGACTTATTTTATTTGAAATAGCCTGTTTTTCAATAAAAACACTATTAAATGACTTGCATTGATATCGTACTACTGCATATGATTTATTTCTAACCTCAATAAATTCATATAGCCTATGTGACCGGAATTTCAAACATTTGTCCGGTAAATTGAAAACCTGCCGGTCACATTGTCCGGTGCCAATTTTTTTCTAGCAGAAACACTGCTGGAAACTCTCAGACGCTGACATTAATTTCATCCTCTCTGTGACAGAAACGCAGTATCTCACTGACTGAAGGCTTCCTCCAGAGTTCAGGCTCTTAAAAGTGGGACTTAACCATCAGGCCCGGTGTTTTTTTGGATCAGGAGACATGGTAAAGCCCCATGCGCTTGCCCTTTGGTGTTTTAATTTAGCCGGTGTTGTCGCTGGCCTGGGATGAAAGGGGCCGGGGTGCGAGCGTGGAATACTGAGGGTTAACTTCGCTGTCGGCACCGGAGGTTAAGCAAAGTTCAGTGGAAATATTAAGATAGTGTTTCAGGTACGGATCAGGACGGGAAAACGGTCCTATAGGAGCCCACACTTTTAAGATGAGCCTCAAAACGAGCCACAAAAACACTCAGCTACTCAGATTAACAGCTCTGTCTTCAAATGATCGGCATAGAAGAAGTTAAGGGACGTGAATGCTAAAGAATTGAAATAATTACATGCTTTTAGTTAAGATTCTGCTGACTCAAAGCCCATAAAAACCCAGGAAGATATCCCTAATAGTCTGAATGTTTAATTTTTAAAAAAATATCTTAAAAATAAAATCCTGACAGTCTTTTTGGAGGAGCGAGGACAAGAAGGTTACTATTGGCAAGGACCTTGCAATATGATATGTATCATGATACTTTGGTCACGATACAATATTATCACGATATATTGCGATATTCTACCCAGTTAATATCAAAATTAAAAGTAGAGATGAAAAATCAAAATGCTGTATATGTTCATCAGATGATATTGATCATTCAGAGGACAAATTGAGTCAAAACTATTTGCTTCAAAACAACCTATTTATTGTTTATTATTAGTGTTTTTGCACATTCAAATATTTTCCTAAAAAAATCGATATTAGGAGCTAATATATGGCCAAAATCGATCTTTTTTTCACACCCCTAGCAAGGAAAGGTTTTAATTAGGGCTGGGCAACGATTAAAATTTTTAATCGCGATTAATCGCATTATTTCCCTGATTAATCACGATTAATCGCATTGCATACACAAAATCAAGTAATGAATTCAAAAGTAGTGTAAAATGCACTTTTATTTAAATGTTCTGCTGCCATATGAACTAAAGTGTCATAACATTTGTTGTTCAAACACTTTTAACATCAGAACTTGTCAGTAACACATATTTCGTGTAAATCTCATCTTGAAAAATGTAAAATAAAATAAAGCTTATTGCCACTGCCAGGACATTAATGTTATCCTGTTTTTATATATATAAAAAAAAAGTCTACAAACAAAATCCAACAAAATGATTGTGACTCAGCACAATCAGAACATTAAAACAGGTAATTTCTGAGGTAACAGCAGAAACTTTTAACGGGGAGTTCAACTTGGCAGTTGTTACAAATAACCTTGTTTCTGTTGAATCCTCCGTCTGGGAGAACTTTAAAATGAAAATGTCCATGTTAAAGTTCACTAACTTTACCAATCCGTGTATCAATTAAAAATAAAAGAAAATAAAAACTGACATTTTATTACATTTTTTCGTTTTTTAATCTAACACAAAAAATGAAAAAAAAATGCCTGTTTTTTTTATATTTCAATTTTAGACTTGGATCAAAAATACGAAATTAAAAAATGGGCCACAGGACTGAATTTGTTTTATAATGGAGGACTGGACTTCCTGTTGTCATTACACATCTGAGCCACTAGATGGAGCCGCACTGCAGTAACCAGTAAGAAAACAGCAGGACAGTGAACACATGGAGCAGATCTCATCTAACATGGAGAAATGATGCGAAAGTTTTGTCCAGAATTTTCGTTTTCAGACAGAATTGTTAATATTGCTACCTGAGTTACTACCTGAATTGTAAAGTTCACAGATTTTTACCGTTCTCCATGTCTAATTTAGCTTTTTCGCATGTTTAACTGCCAATTATCTTCCAGTTCTGCAGCAGCCAGTAACAGACTTTTCAAAACAAAAGCATGTGAGCAACATGCGTTAACGCGTGATAAAATAAATGTCGGCGTTAATAAATTAATGCGTTAACGCGATAATAACGCGTTAACTTGCCCAGCCCTAGTTTTAATATTTTGGTATTTTGGACATTTTGCCTTTACTAAATGGACGTGAGTGCGTTTGAACAAATCTGTACCAGTTTACTCCACCGGACACGTAAACCCGGCAGAAGTCAGAGGAATGAACGCCCCTGCAACCGTCTCAACACACTGAAATGTCTGGACGCTCCAACTGAACGAGCAACTTACAATTAAAGATCATTTATTTTTCTGCTGTGTCAATATTTTGGAAATTATGAGCGCTTGGTAATCTGACAGGCAGCGTGGATCACAGAGGTGCTGCCTAACCCTAACCCTAACCCTTCAGACCAGAAGGAAGCTGACACGGAGAACCTTGTTTCTGGATCTGCGATGCAGCCAGCTGTGAATCGACCTTCTGCGTCACCGTGAGCGTTTAAGGTGCCTTGAATTGGTCACATGTTAAGAAAACGTTCCCTCCGTCCGTCCGTCCCTCAGCCCTACCTCCAGCCACCTTCCTGCTGAAGAGGATTCCCCGACAGGTGGACCTCTCGGAGGAAAGGACATCCTCCCACATTCTCACTCACACTCTGCGTCTCTGAGGAAGAAAAAGAGAGAGAGAGGGGAAAAAGAGCCTCATCTGGTCATGTAGAGATGATGTAAAGCTGATAAAATAAAGTGAGACTTGTGAACTAATACAACCTTCTTCCACCAAATCATGAGCGATCAGCCGCCACTCTGAAACCACTGAAGTGAACAACATCCCGCTGAGCAACAGTGAAACTGTTAAATGGCTTAAACGGCGACCGTTTGACACCACAGCCTGCAACGCAGCTGTCGCTCATAATCCCACATCCCTGCTTCTGTGGAAACTCCTGGTTTCATATATTTGCAGCTGATGAGGAGCCTAAAGATTCGACCCTCGTGCAGCATCAATGTACCGGGCTGTCAGTGCGTCTATTTCTGCTGTAACATGCGTTGGCTTTTAGAGTCTGCCCCTAGTGGTGTTAATGTTATCAAGAAGCCTGGTCAAAGACTAAATCACAACAGTTTTCTGACTTTTCAGACCATTCAGATACAACGTCATTCCCAGCTCCCAGTTCCCAGTTCCCAGGAAACTGGAATGGTTTTCTTGCCTACTTTTAGCCTCTTAGCTGCACATATATCACTGCACATATTTCAAAAATGCATTAAAAACCTGTATGTGAATATCCCTCGAGGAGGGCATTTGAATTATAAAACATCATTTCAGAAATTTCTGCAAATTAATAACATAATTAGAGCTGAGCGATTTTATCGATTCTGCGATATATGTCGATATTTTATTTCCCCAGAAAGTATCGATTTTTCAGCCGCGGGTATTGATATTCTAAGCTCCTTTCATAACCCCCTTGTCCCACCTTTAAAAGCTTGCAAGCAACAATTTGCACTGTTTAAATAAATTATACTATTTTTCTCAACAAATCTTTTATTCATTTTGTCCAGCATTTGCTTTGCATTTGCATTCAGCAGCTGCCTGTCAGCCAGATAATGTGTAATTGATGCTTTCAGTTAAATTATATCAAACAAAGTCAATTAGTGCGTTTACATGGGAAGTTTAATTCCTCTTTAATTCAGAATTAAAATTAAATCAGATTTAAAATGATTAAAAATTACCATGTAATCACCTAATTCTGAATGAAAATGTCCATTCCGAATTAACTTAATTTCAAAGTAAGTGGCTGGTTTATTCTGATTTTAAATCTGAATAGAATAATTCCGTGGTCATGTAAACACTCATTCCGCTTTAAATTAATTCCGGTCATTCTGCGCATGCTAGTTCTCTTGCCCGTCTGTCGTGATGACGCTTATATTCCGCGCTGGGCTTGTTTTCGAAAGAAAATCATGGACATGATGTTGTCGTGCTGCTGCTTCAAAAATAAAATCAAAACAAATCCAAAAAGGATGCTAATAATGTAGTCCTCCATGTTGTTGCTACTCGAGTAAGTTTGTTTTCTTCCAGTAGACGTAAATACGTAAAGACGTCTGCCCCCCCCATCCAATCAGAACCCTTCCCAACCCCCAGACCTTAAGCGGAGTTGGATAAAGCCGAACAAATGTGTTTTCCATGTAAACCTCAATTCGGAATTACTATTTCCATGTAAACTCGAAGGAAAATAGTTTAATTCGGAATTATTTAATTCGGAATAATTAATTCCGAATTAAAAAACATCGTGTAACCGTGGCCATTGGAACAAGATGTCACCAAAATAGAATAGAATAGAATAGAAATACTTTATTGATCCCGGGGGGGAAATTCTGGCGTTACAGTAGCAACATTGAAGTATAAAGTGACCTTGAATTACAAAATCACTCTTTCCCTTTAAAATCTTTCGGAAAATGATGTAAATGTATTGTAAGATGAATATCGATATATATCGTATCGTGAGCCGAATATCATGTATCGTATTGTATCGCGAGATTAGTGTATCGCTACATCCCTAAACATAATGCAGGAAATCCCTTCACACAGAGAGCTGTGGAAAAGCTGTGAATTAAGAATGTTTTCAAAATATAACATTTGTTTTAAAGTACAGAATGCAAAGTGGGTGAGCAGAAGAAAAATATGAATATTTGGAGTGACGAGCCCAAACCTTCACAACTGCATTTATAAACAAACACATTTTAAATAGCATATATCTGTACAAATTTTAGTTTAAAGTGATATTTTAGCTTAAAGTGACATTTTATTACATTATGTAGCCTGATCAGGGACTGGGGTTGCAAACTAGCCATCTGGCTACAAACCTCTTATGTACCCACATCTACAAGTTTTGTCATGGCTTTGCCATGTCTTGTTTGTCATAATGTGCACTGAATTGTCCCTGCCAAATAAACTACTAATAAAAAATTTTTAAAAAATCATTATTGCTTTAGACTCCATTTAAAACCAGCGTTTGCACCTTCCAGCACCAGCAGCTGGTTAAATCAGCTCCTCCGGGATCAGGAGAGGACAGCAAACGTGCTCCTGCGTCGCTTCATAAATGCGGATTAAAAACAGAAGAAGAAGAAAAGGGCCGGCAGGCATCTCCTCCAACATTCCTCCAACCCAGGACGCCCCGCCGGCTCCCAGATCCAAACCCAGCCGGTCAGAACCGCTGCGTCAGAACAACGATGACCTTCGCGGTTTTAAGGTTGCGGCTGAGTCTTTCATAAAACGCTCAGATTCAAGCGGTTACGGCTAAATATTTGACAAATCGAGATGGAAAATCAGAGTTGTGACTTTTAGAAACCTGAGTTATGAAGTGTTTCTCACGAGAAACCAAACATAATTAATTCAAAATGTTAAATCAGTAAAGTAGACAGAAAATGAACAAAACAAAAGAAAAGGCAGGTTTTTAATACGTGCACGTGAGTGTTACCTGACAGACAGTTGAACCGAAGATCCAGGTTTTCAAGGGAAATGAAATCCGTCATGGAGGGAAGCTGAGTGATCCTGGAAAATCAAAAGTTACATGTGGTGTTTTTAATAATATGAAGTTACAGAACATGTTCTTCTCCTGCACTTATATCACTGACTCTCAGTCAATACTGGCTGCGGTTACATGATGTTTTTTTAATTCGGAATTAATTATTCCGAATTAAATAATTCTGAATTAAACTATTTTCCTTCGAGTTTACATGGAAATAGTAATTCCGAATTGAGGTTTACATGGAAAACACGTTTGTTCCGCTTTATCCAACTCCGCTTTAGGTCTGGGGGTTGGGAAGGGTTTTCTGATTGGATGGGGGGGGGGGGACGTCTTTACGTCTACCGGAAGAAAACAAACTTAGCAACAACTCGGTTAGCAACAACATTTCACTTATTTTTGACCTGGGTGGCGTCTCTATCTGTGAAACCTCCTTCATTTAACCTAGCCGCTACAACTTTGAAAAGCTCACCATTTTTATGTTTCCTGCCATCTGTTCTTTTAATTATTTCCAGTTCCTCCAAGCTATTTATTAAATAAATCTTCTCTGCTCTTGAACACCGTTTACTGCGTGCTGCCGTTTTAAAACTTTGTTTTGAAAACAAGCCCAGCGTGGAATATAAGCGTCATCGCGATAAGCGGGCAAGAGAACTAGCATGCGCAGAAAGACTGGAATTAATTTAAAGTGGAATGAGTGTTTACATGACCGCGGAATTATTTAATTCGGAATTAAAATGCGAATAAACCAGCCACTTACTTCGGAATTAAGTTTAATTCAGAATTGACATTTTAATATGGAATTAGGTGTTGACATGGTAACTTTTATTCGGATTTAACTTTAATTCTGAATTAAAGAGGAATTAAACTTCCCATGTAAACGCACTGAATATTAGATCAGGACCGTAGCTCCGCCTTCATACCTGTTCTGAGCTGCTGACAGAGTCTGCAGGAGGGGAAGCCAGCAGTCAGCGAGGCCGTGCAGCGACGAGATGCTGTTGTCGTCCAGACGCAGCTCTCTGAGGAGCACCTGGTTGTTCAGAGCGGGCGGCTGATGGATTGAACATGTTGTCAGTTAGCGCTGGTCACACTGTGAGGTTAGACTAACTACGCTGCAGCCAGCTGACCCCATCCATCAACGTCAGTTGCTCTAATCCTGCTGTGGCTTCTGTCATCAGCGTCAGCCTTGAAGGAAGCCCGCTGGCCACCAGGCAGTGCACGAGAGCGGTCTCATGCACTGCCAAATGGTCTCATGTTGACTCATAAACAGACTTAAGGAGAGACTTTCACTCTGCGGATTCCTGTTTTTGAGATACTTGCTCAAAGACAACATTTCCAATTTAAAAAAGAGTATCTGTCAAACTCTTCCATTTGTACAGTCTATGTCTCTTTTGAATTTGAATTTGAATTTGAATTTGAGATGGATTAATTCCTGACAGATAACTGTCAGTACCAGCTGATGTCTTCAGGTGTTCCTCCCCGTGAAGAGCTTGATTAGCTGTCAGCGGTTCTGCAGGGTCGTATCACTGACACCTTCAGAGCCAATAGGATCACGAATCATGTGATTTAAGGCACGATCCAATCAGAACGAAGCAAAGACTGCGTGATTAAAGTGACACACAGAGACCGTGCGTTTGTTCGTTTCTGCTGCTGACAGTATTGATCAGAGTAGAGCTGCTCCAGGATGGAAAAAAATCATAATCGTCATTATTTTTGTCAACTTTGTAATAAAAAATCATTTAAAAAGATTTTCCATCAATCTTTATATGGAGACCTGTTTGGGTCATAATTCAATGAATAAATGAGTCTATTATTATGAAATACAGAAGTTTATTATTATAAAATACGCATCCATTATTATGAAATGTTTCCCATTATTATGAAAAAATGTAATTATTGTGATATATTTTTATCATTATTTAATCTTAGTTTAATGCATAATAGTTTATTTCAGAATGGCTTTTTTATCTAAGAATGAGCTTTTACATAATAATGACATTTTGCCAGTGGGCGGGGCCAGTGGTTGACCTGCACGCTCATTGGCTGATCCTTCTCCATTCTACGCTCTGACATCGACTAGTTTTGGCCGTGAGGTCCCGTTAGCAGCGGGCCGTGATGTCATCAAGGTGCGCTCCTAGTCCGAATGTAGCTATGGCAGCTTGGACTGAGCTACGGGAAACCTTGACGTTTCTTAGTCGATGTCAACTTTTAACCGTAAACTGAGGTGCATTCTGCCCCCTACTGGCCTGGAGTATAACTGCACCTCTCGCCCACTATCGATATTCACTGTTCTGTTGCTTATGCCTGAATGAAAGAGCAGCCAATCACATAAATGGCTCCGCCCTCTCTGCTGTGATTGACACATAAATCATTCTTATGAAAAACAAAGTCATTACTATGTAAAAGCTCATTCTTATGAAAAACGAAGCCATAATGGGAAATATTTTATAATAATAAATGCCTGTATGTCATAATAATAGACTCATTTATTCATTGAATTATGACCCAAACGGGGCTCCATATCTTTAATCACATTGCATTGAATTAACTTAAATTTTGGACTAAACAGAATTTCAGGCTAACTAAAAATAAGTCAGGCCAACAGCCAGAGCAGGAAGAGCTACTTCAGTCACACATTTGTCCCAAAAACACCAGCGTACTTTTTGTGACCCATAAAGCGGAGGAACGAGCACGTACAGAGCTCACCTGGTCTCTGTCTAAACTGAAATCCCACTGCACAGTCGTAGATCTGAGATATCCTCAATGACTTTCTCCTGACACAGACAGTTGGGACTACATGAATGGAGTGGGCATTTTCACAGAAATATGATTTATGATGGTGAGACACTAGAGCTAAGAGCTAATTCAGAGTTAGAATGTAGAAATATCAGAACACCCAAAGCATGTCCATTTTCTTTTGAAATATTCCTTTTAGGTACTAGTGCTGTGGTAGTATTTCAACCACCGACAGGCGCTGGTCTTCCATGACAGTGAATTTCGTTATTGCTGTTCCACTCTGGCTTTCTTTGAGGAATTCTTCTCGTTTCTGAAGAGCGAACTCCAGTTTGCTGCTGTGGTTCATTTGTCTCCCCCCTTGGGTTAATAAACTCCTCATGCTCTTTCACATGACGGCCGCTTAAAAAGGTTGCTCCCGTTATAATGAGCAACATTCGTGCCACCTCTGGAAACCACAGCTTTGCAAGATGAGCACGTTGCAGTTTAGCTGGCGAGGTTTTCCATCGTGAAATAACTCCGTAAGCTACGCTACGCAGCAGGCCACCGCTCCACCTCCCCGCTAAAAAACTGGAAATTACTTAAAGTCGATGTTTCTTTCCTGTCTGTTTGCTGCATCTGCTCCTGGTACCAGGGTAATAAGGTGCCAAGACATTTTAATTGTTTGTTTGCTTTCTTTTTTATAGGGGTGCACGATAACTATCAGACCGATAACTATCGGGCCGACAACAGGAAATTATGACGTCATCCCGATAACTCCGATATCATGAC
Source organism: Hirundichthys speculiger (assembly GCA_018398805.1). Classification (NCBI taxonomy): domain Eukaryota; kingdom Metazoa; phylum Chordata; class Actinopteri; order Beloniformes; family Exocoetidae; genus Hirundichthys; species Hirundichthys speculiger. The sequence goes on along the minus strand of JAGFBZ010000960.1, from coordinate 196,546 downwards.
GAATAGCCCCGATAACATATATATTTCTGTCAACACAGCAGTGCCTCGCTCCCTCTGAGCCTTGAATGACCGGCAGTGAATGTTATGTTCAAGTAACGTCGGCATAATCAGAAAAACGATTACTCAATCAGGAAAATCAAGAATACCCCCTCATACCAGAAAACAACTCGTTAACTCGGTCATAATTTTAGTAGTTGATGACTTGAATTGATATTCACATTATTCTCCCACGTTACGCATAAAAAAAGAAAAAAATAGAAAAGGCTGAAAGAACGACGAGCAAACTAGGGAACGTGGGAATTTACGTTACACCTTGAATGCAGCCTGCAGCACAGCGCTGATCACAACAAACATGGCGGCGTGGAACTTCGTTAAAATTTCAGAAGAAGATAGTTTGGTGGTTATTTGTGACGAATCCTCCGAGTGAATTCTACGAGGAGGGAAGCACAAGCTTTAATACGTAAAACCTGATCAGCCACCTACAACATAACAATCGCTTCCATGGAGTTTTGAAATCGAGCTAACGCGAGCTAATGCTAAAGTGCGCAAGCCAGCAGCAGTCTCCCCTCCTCTCCCTCATTCCTCTCATTTAAAGCTTCCATGAGATTAAAAAATAAAAAACAAAAACTACTGAACCTCGTTTACTTTAATTAAAGGTATTAATTTAAATGGAACCACAAGTCAAAATCCTTTAAATGTTAATCTTTTTCAGTTAGTAATTCTGATGCATGTATTTCCATCAGTTCAAGGAGCCTTTATTTTTTATATCAGTCAGTAATGAACTTTATTTAAGTTAATGTGAGATATCAAATAGGTTTGTTTGATAGCTTTATGAAAATGTTTGAGAGGCTTGACAATAGTTTTTCATTGGAAAAAATAAATATCTGTTCATTTAAAAAGTAAAAACCGTTTTTGATTTTGTTCATAGTATTGATGTAATGATCTTAGGTATATGTGTGTGTTATCAGTTATCGGTATCGGCCTTTAGGAGCTGAAAGTTATCGGTTATCGTGCGTCCCTACTTTTTTATGATCTTTGCACCATAAATCTGACTGAACAGCCAGTAGCTCGTTTCTGCAAACCTGCACTAAACTAAACCTTCGCTGAGAGGAAGTTCTGCCTCTAAAAGCTTCGGCCTCTCTGGGATCACAGATAAAATCATGTCACATGTTAGATTTTTAATCATTTTGATGTTCCAGCAGAGACCATAATCCTATGTTTTGAAATTTAATTTAGAGAGATTTGGTAGAAAATATGATCCCTTCAACTGTAATCTGTTCAGTTTGGTATGATGAGGCCCCGAATTAAATTCCCCAAGAACATAACACTTATTTTGACTCTGTGATGTTTTTCTTTTTAAACTTTGACACATTTATCAGCTAAGGTCTTATCATTCTGGTGAGCAATGCGCAATAACGGTTATGTGATTCCATAAGTCCCATTTCAAGAAAACTTGTAAATCATTTCTTACTTTTCTTTAAACCTTAACGTGACCTTTTAAAGATGTGCACAAATGACATGATTTACAAAATATAAACAAAACTAAAAGTTGATGGCAGCAGCTCACTCACACAAAAAAGAAAAAAACGGAAAAGGGACAAAAAAGCAACCAGAGGATCCATGTTTCAAGTCAACTGCGGGTTATAACTCACACTTTGTGTCAAACTCCAGAAGAAAAGAACTAATCTAATCAAAAATGGTATATCACTGACTGCAAATAACATCTACAGAACAGAATCTTTTGTGAAGCATTCAGGGAAGCTTTGGGAAATTCATGGAGGTCAGAGGCCGTTATTTGATTTGCGTGAATTTAAAGACCCAAACTGACACCCCACCACGATCCGTTAAACCCGGCAGGATCGGGCGCGTGTTGGAAAAGCATTTTCACCGAAGCCGTGTCTGCTGCTGCATCCAGAAATGAAACCTGAAGCAGCACTGCAGGAGAAGGAAACCATATATCAGCTCAACACAGAAACCCTGCCGAGCCGTCTGAGCAGGAGAATCATCTCACATGTTTATTTCTTTTCTCTGTTGCGTTTGTTTTAATCCTGTCAAGCACTTGAAAGAAAGCTTGACTGATTGACATACGTGTTTTGTTGTCAGGTGACTCCACATTCCAGCTTTTAGAACAGTGATTCCCAAAGTGTGGGCCGCGGCCCCCTGGTGGGCCGTCGCGGTACTGCAGGTGGGCCGTGAGAGGTCATTAAAATAAAACAAATATGTTTTAAATCCTCGATCTTTTTAAAATATGTTTTTAATTACTGTAAAATATTAATGACATGATTTAAAAACATTAAGAAGTAACAAAACAAACCAGTTAACTTATTATGATAAGTGTCACCTATTTGTTGACCCCTTACATTAATGTCAGAACATCGCTTCTAGTCCTGTATGTTGGACTAGAAGTATCACAGTTGTGATTAAAGGTTTTCACATTTCACATTGGGCCTTAGTATTCTGAAGTTTGGGAATGGCTGTTTTAGAAGAATGGACAACTGGTCCATGTGTGCTTTGTGGACATGAAGAAACATTTGATGGAGTCCCTCAGGGTGTCCTCTAGGGGTGCTTCAGGAGTATGGGGTACTGGCTGCATTATCATGGGCTATCCAGGTCTGGTAGTCTGGTTGTTTGGTCTGGAGTTTCTAGGCGCAGCCAAGGAGCAGAGGGGGTCCATTTTGGTGACCTCAGGACTGCCTCTCTGCCCTGGTGCCCTGATGTGGTCCTGTCGGCTTCATGGAGCCGTGATCTTCAGCTCTTGCTGGAGCAGTTTGCAGCCAAGTGTGAAGAGACCACGGTTCTCAGCTGGAAAAGGGAAGAACACCCCCATCCACTGGGGTGAGGTGTTGCCTCAAGTGGAGGAGTTTAAGTATTTTGAGGTCTTGTTCATGGATCGGTGCACCGTCTTTGAGACAGGGCGCTGCTCCTCCACATGGAGAGGAGCCGGGTGAGTTGGTTCAGGCATCTAGTTGAGATGCCTCCTGGATACCTCCCTGGGCATGACCAACTGGGCTGAGGCCCCGGTGGCAGACCCGGGAAACGCTGTAGAGATTATGGGCCGGATCTTCCGTCCAAACCTCCTAAACCCGCTATTAAGGGATAGCGGGTAGCGGGAGGGCCGTTCCCCTGCAAAGAACGCAATCTTCCACGTTTGTTAAACCCACGATCTTACCTGCGCTAACCGCTACATTATCCATAGGAGTGGTTAGGGCGTTCCACCTGTTAAACCAATCAGTGCGTCACTAGCTATTGCCTTTAAGAGCAGGTTAGGGTAGGGTTAGAGTTACGGTTAGCCCTAGTGCTGGTCAATATGACGATACATATCATGGGGACGATAGAAAAGTGTGTATCCTGCCATTTCTCTTCTATCGTTTCTATTGTTTCTAACCTAATTTTATCAATTATTACAGCAAATATGTAATTAAATAACCTGCAACGGTAAATTTGATAGAATCATATCTACTTCTACAAAGTAGCCTTTTATGTTTGCACTTTTATTCATGGTTAATGCCTTAAACAGAGTTCTCTTCAACCCTGATGTTTACTTTAGACACTTTATATTGGTTTGCAAACTTTGCACTACAAGGTTACAGATTTCAGAAAGTTGAAAAATAATTTGTGTTTATTTTTTATAGCTGAACTTCAGTGCAAAAATGTGTTTTTCCTCTCAGAAACTGTTGTGCACTTTAAAAAAATGTGAAAGCTACTGTACCTCTGTACCTACCTGTTTTTGCTGCACTAAAATGTATGTTTGTGACAGTTCAGCTAAATGTCCTTTCAAAATAAAGTTGAAAAGTAAGCAATGGAATTTTTGTCAAACTTTTCAGAGAATAACTGAAAACATACTTTATTATGGTATATCGTGATATATATCGTTATCGTGATATAAAATAGTCCATATCGTGATATATGATTTTTTCCATATCGCCCAGCACTAGTTAGCCCTAACCCTAACCCACAACTGTACAGACTGACGTGTCTGGCCGTGACTAATCCCACATCCACCACCACTGCTGACCAGACATCCTCTGACCTCAAGAGAATAAAAACGTCTGACAGTAATACGGTGATGCGTAATGCAGAGGTGGAGCCGTTTGTGCACGTCCACATGTGACCAGTTGGGCGCACATTTATGCCAATTGGACGCGCTCTTTTTACGCGCCGACATGCGGGTTCCGCTCTCCGCAAACTCGGTATCTTGCGAACGCGGGTTGCGGGTAGCGGTTAGATACAGAGTTTGCAGAAAGCACAAAAGACACGCCCATTGCCACGCCTACAATGTGAGTAAGGGAGTCAGCATAGCGGGTAGACCGCTTTAGACCTTAGGGAAGCGGGTAGCGGGAGGCGGGTAGCGGCTAGCGGCTAGCGGGGGGTGTACGATCAGGGCCGATGTCTCTCAACAGGCTACGGAGCACCTTGATATTCCTCCGGAAGAGCTAGAGGAGCTGGAGGTTGCCCCCTCAACCCAAACATGGATAAGCGGAAGATAATGGATGGACCTTGGATTAACGTGTTTTTACTGTAAAACCAAATCATTTACCTGCGTTCCTCCTCCACTGCGCACCATTTTAGACGCCTTCTGTTGATACTAGTCTAGTCGTTACATCACACGCTCCAGTTCTCTGACCGACTGTACGCCTATCCAATGGCATCCAGCGGAAGGTCCTTCTGCATGCATCGGTACCGCCCCCTGGAGGTTAAAGCTAATTCTTTCTTATCAAAGAGGAAGAACTAGGACGGCTGGCCAGGCTAGAGGATCTTGTGAAATATCAAGTGCGTTAAGGCCAGCAACCGTTATTGGATTTGCATGAATTTAAAGACCTCGGGCAACACTGCATGAGAAACCAGCATTCCACCACGAGCCATACAGCCACATGGGCTTGGGTGTACCTTGGAAAGCCATTTTCTCTTTTCTCCGCTACATCCAAAAATGTAACCTGAGACTATATTACACAAGTAGAAAGCCATATATCAGCTCTACACAGAAACGCTGCTGAGTTCTCTGAGAAGCGTTCATCTCAGATGGACAGGAAGGTGGCGGACGCGTGACCAGATAAGTCCACGTCACAAATTTTTAGGAAAACGGACGTCAGTGCTCATTACAACGCTGTTGTCCATACGTGTAAAACTCCCAGTAAAGCAGAGGTGGAGGTGGAGACACCTTCAAGGCTTTCAAGGTGACACCTCTTCAACAGGCCGGACCTCACTGTGCATCACTTCTAACGACGTGCCTTCATGAACTCAGTGTGTGTAAAACGTGATGATGGCTGTCAAGCAGCTGAGGTTTAGCGTACCTCAGTCAGGCTGTTGGCTCTCAGGTCCAGCGTGTGAAGCAGAGCGCTGTTCTCCAGACCCTCCACACCTGCCAGGTGGTTGTGTGAACAGCTCAGGTGGAGCAGCGTGTAAACATCCCTCAGCCCTTTGGTGCTGATCAGCTGGTTGTGATCCACTGAAAGCCTCTGCAGCCTCCTCATAGACTCCAGACCAGCTAGACATGATAGACAGATGGGGAGCTGCTTGTTACAACGTTAAAACACACCAGGGTGAGTCATTGAACAGGTCAGAGAAGCTCTGTTCTGAGATAATGCTGTCTATAGGTCTAATATGGGGTCATGATTCAGTTTTCTTTGTAAAGTGAATGAAGTTCAGGGCTGAAAAGAAGAGAAATGCTGCCCTCTTGTGGAGCTTAACTGACCTGGAAGGAGTTCAGGTTTATCAAGTTCCATTTCACACTAATAATAACAGCTGATCAAAGCACAAATACAAGGAGATGAAGCTGATTTGTTTCTTTTTATCTTTGTTATTTTCATATATCTACTATCTTAAGTTTATCTGGGCTGCCAATCAACTCCCCCAGCTCTTTGGAGAGCACACCGAGGTGTTTCCAGGCCATAGCTCAGCAACCCTTCTTCACCCTCCAATCGCCACCTTATCCTGGTGGCGGGGTTTGCATACCTGAGTGATCCAGGGGCCATGCTCCTCCAAAGGCCAATTCAATTGATTCTTGAACTTGATGTGCGTCTCTCAGACTAGTAGCGCTACTCATGAGCCAGCCCTGGGGGAGGGGCTTGTTGACGACTGCTTACTATCCAGTCTCTTATAGTCTCCAGTCTCCTACGATTTCAATTATTGAAATATAAAAATCATAAAATAATAATAATATTAAATATTATTAATAATATTATTATAATTATTATATTATTAATTATTATATATGCTATTATTGTAATATTATTATTATTATATTAATTATTAAACAATAATAATAAATATAAAAATATAAAAATTAAATAAATTTTAATATTCAAAAAATAATGTGCAATTGCTGTAGTTCCCCTCAACGCCTTGTCTGATCCAGCTGGGAGTTTGTCTGCTGCTCTGCCAGCGCCAATGGCCGCTGTTTAACTTTCCCCACATCATTTTTTTTCTCTGGGTAGTAGCGAAGGATGTGCGCCGTCATGTTCGTGGTGTTACAACAGTAAGAGATTTGACTGTGACAAAGCTAACATGTGGCTTTCCTCATATCGAGCTCTCCTGCCCCGTGCTTTTTATAAAAACCAAATAAAGTCCATACGTTTGATTTGAAGTGGGGCGGTGGGGGAAAGAGTTCAGGCTCTGTGAAAGTACTGAGCTCGCTGCACTCCGCCATTTTGTCGCCTGCATTTGCCCACATTCCGGTTACTATGGTGACACACGTGCTTCTATTTCCGTAAGTGTAGATGACGAAAGAGATTGGCGGAGCCCAGCGAGCGGAGTATTTCCACGGAGACACCCGAACTCTTTACCCCACCATTAAATAAATAAAAATTGATTCTTGTATGAGAATCGATTTTTAAAAATCCCCAGAAAAAAACTGCAATTAAAGGAGCAAAAAGCGAAATCATTTCACCGCTAGGTTTGCTGTTGAGCACTGCCTGTAGACCAAAACAAAGTGTGCCATTAGCCACACCTCCCTCTGCCTCTGCTCGCCACCAACCCCCCCCCCCCCCTCCCCTCCACACACTCCCCCACTACACCCCCGCTGGCTTCGAAGATCTACCTACACCGAGCAAAACATCACCATGGCGAGTAACAAAGTAAGTCATTTATAACATTATAATGTTTACACTGGTTTGTCCGTAAATTAATCTTCATGTCACTAATTTAGTGAGTCACCATTAGCATCAAACGTTATCTATTCGCCGCTAATTGCGTTAGCAGACAGTTCAACGTTAGTAACAATATGACGGCAGTGAATAGCTTTCCTGCAAATACAATCTACCGGTAAATTAGCCGCTAATAGCTGAAAAGTAATTTTGTGGATATCGTAATAGTTGCTAAAACTGTCTAAATAAAATAAAAAAGGCAACGGTTGTAGTAGTTTTGTCCGTTTCTATTTATTTATGCCTATAACTTATTTATTTACCTTCCATTTGACATTTGACTTTATGGTGTTACTTGCCTGTCAAGGAGAAGAAGAGCCAGCTCCGAGTCCGACTGTAGCCCCTTTAGCTCTCGTAGCTCCCTCCACCTCGGAAACGCCAGGCCAATGTTAATTCTGGTTTTATCTCTTTCTTTATCGGACAATTTCTTTGCCAATGACCTTTTTTTTTTTGTCTGCTCCTGCTCGTCTTCATTGGAAGGTTTTGTTCCACTGTCTGCCATTTGAGTTCTAAAATGCTGCCGCCGTCACTACTCACTGGCTGTCGCGTTTTATAGAGAGGGAGGGGGGAGGAGGCGGAGTTTCACATGAACGCACATGAACGCGCGGCCGGACCGGCTTGTAAACATGAGGCTGGAGATCAACACAGAGAGCGGGTGTGTGACGTCATCCTATACTCCAGATGAAATTACACCTCTCGTTCTCCATGTAGCGATTTCCACTTATTGCTCCTTTAATATAAAAATCAATTTTTTTGGCCCAGGCCTAGTCTCTTACCCATGGAGTCCAGCGGGGCTCAGCTGAAACAAGCTACATGGGATCCCCACCTGCACCACCTGCACCACCTGCAGGAGGGGCCATAGTGGGCGGATGCAATGTGTTTTTGGGCAGCAGCTTAGCATGACCCCGGGCTGACGCCACCATCTTTGTTTACTTCCACAGGCGTCTTACACGGTGTCGTACACTTTCCAATTCTCACCTATACGGGTGATGGAGTTGCACGAGAGGTCAAGGACGTCCAAATTTTCAGCACCGGTCAATCCGTGGATAGATGTCAGCTTGTTGTGGGCGAGCTGAAGAACTCGTAAACCGGTCATGTTCTCACAGTCCACGAACGAGATGTCGTTCTCCTGAGGCAGAGAAATGGGAAAAGCGTCATTTTGAACTCCGAGGCACCGAGGAGGATGTTTTCAGTCGATGTTCACCCGTAGATCGACGTGGCAGAGCTGCTGCAGCTGGCCGATGCCCTCCAAGGACTTGAGGCCGCAGCGTCTGAGGGTGAGGGACCTCAGTCCACGGCACTGGACCAGAGTGGACAGGCTGCAGCCGGGCAAGTCCTCCAGCGTCACCGTGGTTACCTGAAAACAGTTGTTTCTTAAGTATTCCTGCGGCAGAATCCTCTTATTTTCCAGAAGTGACTCTCCTTGTAATTGTCGGCACAGTGATCCCTTATTTTTCACGGTTAATGCCCCCCCCCCCGGCGAAAATCAAAATGGCGACCCCTGCCTTTCGCCCGTAGACGGCTGGGATAGACTTCAGCAGATCCCCGTGACCCTTCAGAGTAGTGCTGGGCGATATGGAAAAAAATCATATATCACGATATGGACTATTTTATATCACGATAACGATATATATCACGATATACCATAATAAAGTATGTTTTCAGTTATTCTCTGAAAAGTTTGACAAAAATTCCATTGCTTACTTTTCAACTTTATTTTGAAAGGACATTTAGCTGAACTGTCACAAACATACATTTTAGTGCAGCAAAAACAGGTAGGTACTAGGCTTGGGCGGTATCCAAATTTTGATACCGTCAAACTTCCCTCACATTTACCGGGGTATACGGTATTCCCGCGACTATTAAGGCGAACACACACACCGCCGGCGGACGCCGCGCGTGAAAACAGCCCCCCCCCCATTATGTACCCCAGGCGTGCTGCCGCGGGGCTTTACGGTGCTGTACTATTCCCAGCGTTGACGCGCCTGGGAAAAAAGGCGAGTTTACCTCGAAACAGCAGTTCAGTGCTTCAATATAAACTTGGCTCAACTACAGTTGTTATTTATTTGTGTATTTCTTGCTTTTCACTGTAGTTTTAACTGTTCCTTCTCTGTCCCAGCTCCTCTCTGCTGCCGAGGTGTGTTTGCTGAAACACGTTTTATAGTAAAGTGTCTGCTGCCGGACGTTTCACTTCCTAAAAATTCTTCAACATAAAAGTCCAACATAATTAGTTTCATTAAAAGCTTTTATTTTGAAGCAGCAAACTCAGGAAGTGTTGTTTTCATCGTCAGTACCTTAACAGGACGAGTCAAACCGAGATCAGCTCCAAGCAAACACGAATAAACGGTAAAATAAAGCGGAACACACAGCGATACAGGAGAGAAACTAAACTAAACTTTAAACCACAGAAATCATTCATTGCATTTTTTAATGACGGTATTGAAACTGATACCGCCGCTATTTTTAAATACCGGAAGTAAACGATATTACCGTAATACCGCCCAAGCCTAGTAGGTACAGAGGTACAGTAGCTTTCACCTTTTTTTTAAAGTGCACAACAGTTTCTGAGAGGAAAAACACATTTTTGCACTGAAGTTCAGCTATAAAAAATAAACACAAATTATTTTTCAACTTTCTGAAATCTGTAACCTTGTAGTGCAAAGTTTGCAAACCAATATAAAGTGTCTAAAGTAAACATCAGGGTTGAAGAGAACTCTGTTTAAGGCATTAACCATGAATAAAAGTGCAAACATAAAAGGCTACTTTGTAGAAGTAGATATGATTCTATCAAATTTATCGTAGCAGGTTATTTAATTACATATTTGCTGTAATAATTGATAAAATTAGGTTAGAAACGATAGAAACGATAGAAGAGAAATGGAACGATACACACTTTTATATCGTCCCCACAATATGTATCGTCATATCGCCCAGAACTACTTCAGAGGATGAAACGGGTATAGATAATGGATGGATGGATGGATGGATGGATGGATGGAGTCGTACCCCCCCCGAGCCTAAATAATGTGTTTAAAATATGTTTAAAACCCGCAAAAAAAGTAGCGAAACAAGACAAAGGCTCAACTGTGGTCTTTCTGTTACCTTCACAGCCTCTGGTCTCTGAACCGTAGTAAACAAACCGCTCTTTCATCTAACCTCGTTTTCATTCTGCCTCCCACGACACACACACACTATATTACCCATAAGGCCACACCATTACCCATAAGGCCACCTTCTTATTTCTTTGCTGTGAGAGAATGACCATGACATCCTGTGATGTTTCCGCAACTTTTTCTTGATTTTTTTTTTTTTATATATATTTCTGAAAAAAAATCTGCGAATAACTAAAATCGCGGAACTTAAAGCGTGAATTGGCGAGGGATCACTGTATTTTATTTAAAATAATTACAACCTTCTGGAGGTGTGCTGTTAAACGACAGCAGCAGTGGTGTTACCTCCTGCAGGGACTGGCATCCTGAGGACTGGAGCAGGGCGGCGGGGCAGAGGGGGGGCAGGCTGCAGGCCTCCGCCGCCCTCCTGGAGCCCCTCTGTCTCCGGGCAGGACGTCTCACCGTCCTCCTGCCCTGGAGGGACAGTCTGGACCAGGAGACGCAGTCTCTCGTCCAGGACAGCCGTTTCTGGTCCGTGTGAGGCGGGAGGCAGGTGGAGGCGGGAGGCTCCACACCTGAACCTGGTCGGTTGGTGGTTCTACACCCTGAATCCTGACGGGGGCTTCTGTCGGACAGATGTTGGGGGGCCGTCTGGCAGCTGCTGAGGTCCACCGAGGGCCCAGAGACCGATGGACTCGGGTCTGAGCTTCCTGCATCCTTGTTTAGAGGCTTCAGGTCCGTTTCTTCTCCTTCTGTCTCGTCTTTTTCATTCCCGTCTTCTGTCGGTCTCATTTCCTCTTTAACATCTTCCACTTCCTCCACGCTAAGCATCATCTCTGTCTCTACCTTTCTTATCCCATCACCTCTTTTCTGCACGCCATCCTTTTCTCTGGGTTTCAACTCCTCCTCTTTATTCTCTCCATCCTTTGTTTGTCGTTCACGTTCCATTTTTCTCTTCTCTTCTCTGGTTTCTGTTTCTTGTTGGAGTCTGATTTCTTCTTTGATGTTTCTGTCCTCCTTTTCTGTCTTTTCTCTCGTCGTTTCTTTACTTCCCGCTCTTTCTCTCTTTTCCTCCTCCTCTTTATTCTCTCCATCCTTTGTTTGTCGTTCATGTTCCATTTTTCTCTCGTCTTCTCTGGTTTCCATTTTTTGCTGGAGTCTGATTTCTTCTTTGATGTTTCTGTCCTCCTTTTCTGTCTTTTCTCTCATTGTTTCTTTACTTCCCGCTCTTTCTCTCTTTTCCTCCTCCTCTTTATTCTCTCCATCCTTTGTTTGTCGTTCATGTTCCATTTTTCCCTTCTCTTCTCTGGTTTCCGTTTCTTGTTGGAGTCTGATTTCTTCTTTGATGTTTCTGTCCTCCTTTTCTGTCTTTTCTCTCATCGTTTCTTTACTTCCCACTCTTTCTCTCTTTTCCTCCTCCTCTTCTTTATTCTCTCCATCCTTTGTTTGTCGTTCATGTTCCATTTTTCTCTCATTTTCTCTGGTTTCCATTTCTTGTTGGAGTCTGATTTCTTCTTTGATGTTTCTGTCCTCCTTTTCTGTCTTTTCTCTCGTCGTTTCTTTACTTCCCGCTCTTTCTCTCTTTTCCTCCTCTTCTCTCACTTCACATCCCCTGAGTTGTATTTTGTCATCTATTTTTGTAATTCCACCTCCTTTTTTTGTCCTCCTCTCTGTCTTTTCCTTTCCTTCTTCAGACTGTTGCTGCCATCTTCTCTTCAGGTCTTCCTCTCCTCTCTCCTCACCTTCATCCCACTTTTTCTTCTCCGCTTCTTCTGTTTTTCTCACTTGTTCATTATTCCTCTTTCCAGCCATCTCAAACCATCTCCTCTCCTCCTCCGCTCTTGTCTCCTCTTCCCTAAATCGTACTATTTGTATTTTTGCCTCTTCCTCTTTCCGTCTCATCTCTTTTTCCTGATCACCGGTCTTTTTTTCATCTTCCTCACTCTCCCTCCACTCCTCCTCTTTCTTTTTCATTTCCTCTTCTTCTGTTTTTCTCAGTTGACCCTTAAACTTTATTTCTTGATCCATATTTCTCCATTTCCTCTTCCTTTCCTCTTTTGCTTCCTCGTCTCCTTTACTGCCCTCCACCTCCTCACAATGTTCTTCTTTCTTTTCCTTTTCCTTCCTCCCCTCCTCTTCTACCTTCCTTCTCATTTCCTCTTCCCTACCTTCTAGCTGTAGTTTTCCCTCCTCCATCTTCTGAATCATCTCTTCATCTCTCCAGTTTACTTCCTCTTCACTTTTCCTCTCTTTTTCTTCCTCTCTTTTCCTCCACTCTTCCCTCCTCTTTTTTCTATCCTCTCTGTTTTTCAGCTCCATTTGTACAGTTTCCTCCATTCTTTTCCTTTTGTCCTCCTCATCCTTCCTTCTTTTCTCTTCCTTCATTTTTGCTGTCCTTTCCTCTTCCTCTTTTCTCCTCCTCTGCTCCTCTTCAATCATCCTTCTCTCTCGCTGCACTCGTTTTTGTAGGTCACTCATGATCTCCTACGTGGGAAAGACAACGGCTTCAATCAAAATGTGAAAAAAACAACAGATGTCACAAATAAACGAGTATAATAATGAAATAATAGAAGGTATAATTATTATTATTATTTTACAGTTATAACCAGAGGTTTTTTAAAAAAAAGAAACACCTTTTTTGTTCTGTGTTTGACAGTAAAGCTGAAGAATGATTCCTCTTTTCTGTTGTTTGATTTTATTAATTTGTAAAATGTCATAAAAGTGAAAGAGATTTTTGTCTGAGGGATTTTTTAAAGCCTTCCTCCAGGTCAGCTGACTGGAAAACATCACGATGATGATGTTCTGGGATTAGAAGCTTCAGACGGACTGATTCATCATCGTCACGCCCCGGATCTACTTTCAGACGCACCTTCAGACACAAGCGCCTCGTTTCATGACATCATGAGAAAATCTAAAGGAATCAAACTAATGCTGGATCTTTAAAAGTCCAGGTCATACAATTCTCAGATCCCTGATTCCACGTTCATCTGTTCAAATAACGATGCTCGAGTATAAACAGCCGCTGCAGCGCTCAGGAAGGAGACAAGAAATGAACCCCAAATCACCAACTAAAGACCTTCTAAAGGTGCTGTCTGAAACATCACTATCTAACTAACCTCTCAAGACATCCGGCCAACTAGTAAAACCTTAAAATAGCTCTTTCCCAAACGTCCCAAACATGCTCCCGGTTTATTTTCAGAGTGGCTGAAGGACCCCAGTCCTGTAGGGACTGTGTGGATCAGCCCTGAAGAGGAACATCAGGGCCCACAAACTGGACTCAGGTCCACCGGTTCATCAGGACAAATGGACCGAAGCTTGTGGAGGACTACCAGAAATATTTGAGCCAAGTTATAGTCATGCAGCTGCTTAGATATGTCCCCAAAACACATAGTTCTACTCAGCTACACTGTAAAAAAAATTGTAATATAACAGAATTTTACTGTCGATTTTACAGATTTTTTCTGTATTTTTAAATTACCATTTAATTTACAAAAATAAACTGTGATTTTACATGTCAAATGTAAAATGACATTAAATCACTGTAACTGTGAAAACAGACAATATTTCTGTTCTTTTACAAAAAACCCAATAGAAATACATATATTTATTGTTAAAATATGTTCAGAAATATATCGTAATTTCACAAATATTTGTCTGTTATTTAAGGGAATAAACTGTAAAATTCAACTTCAAAAAAAAAAAGGAAAAATCATTTAAAATTACTGAGGAATTATGGTAAAAATTTGTAATTTTACTATATACCCAATATAGTTTTTCAACAGTTTTTTGACATGTTTTGAAAGATGAAACATTAATTTTTGTGTCATATACTGTTATATTACATCAAACACAAATTATTACACAACTTCTTTACATAAAATAATGTCATTGAAACCAATTAATAACAGCGCATTTCTGTAAATTTAGGCATTATTATTCGTTATACAGCACTTACTTGCCATATTTCTAGGTAATTTAATTGTTTTAAAATGTGAAAATGTTCCTAATTCAATGTTAAAAACAACCTGAAAATAAGGCAAAATCTTGTTAAAATTACAACTACAAACTGTATTTTAATTATGGAAAAAACAGTTTATGAGAAAGTAATTTTCTGTTATTTCACTGTATTTGTCCCAGCAACCAGAAAATTACTGGTTTTTTTACGATTTTTTTTTTTACAGTGTACTTTTAGATACTATAACCCCTTTATCCAGATGCATCCACAGCTGGAGCCTCTGGAGGTCACACAGATGGAAAACACTTGTTCCAGTCGTACCTGCTGAAGCAGCAGCTCCTGTTCAAGCTTTTCCTGGGCCTTCTTCTCCTTGATCTGCAGCTCCATCTGATGCAGCTGCAGAGAGTTTGATTGAATCAAGAACAGTCAGGAAGTAGTTTGAACATATATGAGGCAAAAAAAAAAAACACATGACACAGAGGATATTTACATATCTGTGTGGCTGAACCAGCATCGGGGTGATTTACCTTTTCTGCCTCAACGATCTTCCTCAGCTCTTCCTGGAAGCTCGTCTCTCTTCGTCTCCTCTCCTCGTCTCTCTGCTCTTCCTCGCTCCGCTGTTTTTCCCGCTCTGCCTCGTATTTGCTGATTTCCAGCGCCAGACCGTTCCCGCTCTCCATCCAGTCGTCTACGGAGAGCAAAGAGGCGTACGGCTTTCTGAGCAGCTCAGAACGTGGACACAGATGAGGTCTGTCGTCTCCCTCTTATCATCTGCTGTAAACTAATAAAAGATGCGAACTGCCATGAAATTAACGGAAAGATATTTTGTGGCAATGATTCAAGCGTTGCCAAATCTCAGCTGCTTTTTTTTTAAATCAGCCCAAACATATGAAAGCTTAATCAGCATCACCGTTCTCCTTCCTGTTGGACCTTTAACACTCTAACTCCAGCTCAGAAGTTTGGATCTGTTCATCCTCATGGTGAATGTGAAGACTAGACAACAGTGCCCTCTTGTGGTCATCCTCGTCCACAACGTGACGTTATATTTTGGGACCACGCAGTCCAGATTTCTGATCTGACAGGTTTACAGGACTCCAGAAATACTTTTAATTTACCAGCCTGCGCTCCACATTCAACCCACCTTCAGTCTTGTTGTCCTCATCTTCTTCTTCTTCTTCACACGGAAGCTGCTTTAAGAAGAAACAGGAATGTGTTTTAGTGTTCTGGACGTCTAAAAGTATTAACGGAGTAACTGACTGAATTCAGACTGTAAAGAGACACATTTACCTCCTCGTTTTTATGGATTTCAGTTTGTAATTCCAACAAATCCTCAGTGAAATCTGGGATAAAATTCAAAGAAACCACAGACATCAGTATGAACTAGTGCTGGGCAATATGACGATACATATCGTGGGGACGATAGAAAAGTGTGTATCGTGCCATTTCTCTTCTATAGTTTTTAACCTAATTTTATCAATTATTACAGCAAATATGTAATTAAATAACCTGCAACGATAAATTTGATAGAATCATATCTACTTCTACAAAGTAGCCTTTTATGTTTGCACTTTTATTCATGGTTAATGCCTTAAACAGAGTTCTCTTCAACCCTGATGTTTACTTTAGACACTTTATATTGGTTTGCAAACTTTGCACTACAAGGTTACAGATTTCAGAAAGTTGAAAAATAATTTGTGTTTATTTTTTATAGCTGAACTTCAGTGCAAAAATGTGTTTTTCCTCTCAGAAACTGTTGTGCACTTTAAAAAAATATGTGAAAGCTACTGTACCTCTGTACCTACCTGTTTCTGCTGCACTAAAATGTATGTTTGTGACAATTCAGCTAAATGTCCTTTCAAAATAAAGTTGAAAAGTAAGCAATGAAATTTTTGTCAAACTTTTCAGAGAATAACTGAAAACATACTTTATATGGTATATCGTGATATATATAGTTATCGTGATATAAAATAGTCCATATCGTGATATATAATTTTTTCCATATCGCCCAGCACTAGTATGCACAGATAGGAAACCATCCAGGCTATTGCTATGACATCATTTTTTTACTAAATTATCCTCCAAATTCTCTTTCTTTTTCTAAACAATGAACTCGTTGAGTTTGATGCTGATGATTGCTGACGTACCTTCAGGGTCCTCGAGGAGGAGCTTCTCACAGACTGCTGCTCTGCTTTTGGAAATCTCAAAGTAGCTGAGCAGAGACGGTGGAACGTCATCCAACATCTGCAGTCGGAGAGAGAGAGGTGGGTAAATATAAGATTTGAGGCAATCATAAACGGCAAATCTATCTTCTCAAGTTGGACTCCTGTCACTGCAGAGGAGTTTTGTTCATTTTAACTCTATTGATTTCAGGTGTAAATTTGAGAGCCTGTCCTCTTTAAAAGGAGCTGGCCTTCAAGGTCACTGCAAGCAGAAACACTGAAGGCATCTTTGAACAACTGCAAAGTTAAAATTAATCCAGAATGGATACAATATACCTCACAGTGGCAAGAAAAAGTTAGAATTAACTGATTTTCTGCACAAGTTTATCACAAAAATGTGATCTTTATCTTCATCCAAGTCACAATAACAGACAAACAATATTCTCAAGATGGCACCTGACACACAATGCTGTAATAATTTCCCATGAACACTTGCACCAGCTCAGCTCAGGCACATTTCTGGGATGCGTCCAGATTAAGGTCTGGACCTGGACTGGACCGCTCCAGAAGGTGGACTTTCTTTTTCTGGAGTCGCTCTGTGATGCATTTACTTCCACGTCCCGGCTCGTTGTCCTGCTGCACCACCAAGCACAGCAAGCCCAGATCATGATACTCCCTCTACCGTGCTTCACCATTGGGAACTATACAGTCATGGAAAAAATGATTAGACCACCCTTGTTTTCTTCAGTTTCTTGTTCATTTTAATGCCTGGTACAACTAAAGGTACATTTGTTTGGACAAACATAACGATAACCACAAAGATTGCTCATAAGAGTTTTATTTAAGAGCTGATATCTTACCATTTTCCATGGTTTTCTTGATTATAACCTAAATCACTTAAGTTTTTACATCAATAGCTATGGCGTTGTACTGCCAAAAACACTGCTTTTATGCATTCAGTGTTTTCTTTTCTGTCTGTTTTAGTCACATGATGACGTTTAGTGGTACCAGGTATTAAAATGAACAAGAAAGTGAAGAAAAAATGGTGGTCTAATCATTTTTTCCATGACTGTATTTGCCTTTTTCTTCTCCACATATAGTGCTCTCCAAACCTTTTGAATTACACGAGCCCATTCATGACATAACATAGATGGGTAAGAAATGTTTAAAATGGGACATTTATTACACTTTTATTCACCAAATGCGCTCATTTCACATTTTAAACTTACTTTTTTAAGTCACGCTGTGACTGTTGTGAGGACGTGTTTAATAAATCAATCCTCCCCTGCGTGTAAAAATCTTCCAAACTCCACCACGAACGCTACTATTAACGGTAATTTTTACCAGATTATCGTGTTTAAACTCACCACGTCCTCCTGATGTGACTCCGAGCTGATGAAACCGTCCAGCTCCGTTAACGAGTCGCCGCTCTCGTTTCCCTCCGCCATAGTTTTACGACGGTAGCGACGCCTTTTTACGCTTAAACACCGTTTATGGTCAAAGAGTCGTCTTAAGTAGAATTTAGTGTTCGTTCCTGTTAAAGATAAGCACCTGTCATCTGTTAAAATTACGTTTAAACAAGCTGGTCGCGAACTGTGTGGAAAATATCTCCGCGTCTCTGGGCATCGTTAGTCTCCATGGAAACAACGCTGTGCGTAGAGTTACGGGTATCGAAGAGGGTCAAAACGAACCGAAGGCGAAGCTATAATTATCGCCGTTCCTGATTTTTACATTTGTTTACGTCTCCTCTTCATTTATGTTTGCATGCTTCATTTACACAGGAAGATATATTAAATAATTTTTAAAAATTCATTTTTTGTTATACATTGAAATGAACATGTGTGTGTGTGTGTAAATACAAATATAAATAAATAAAAATATAAAAACACACTTACACCTTACTTTTTAGACACTTTTTTGTATGCAAATTCTTTCCCCGCTTTCAGTAGTCCTCTGCTTTTGATTTTTTGATTTATTTATTTTTTTAAATATGTGGGTGACACAGAGGCCTCATACATTCAGGTATTAAGTATGATACATCTGCCATTGTAATATTAATAATATTTCCCAAACCACAGTTTGTGGTTTATTTTCAGTGCCAGAGGTCGGAAATTTTCAGGAAAAGTACATTCACATTTCAGAGTAGCAGCGAAAAGTATTTTTCATGAACAAAGACAAACAGAAAAAAAAAAATAAAACAAAATAAAGCCACAAAAAACAGTAAAAAGAAGACATAAAACAATGACATCTGAATGTACTTATTTACTCTTCGTGCACAAATGTTTTTATTTGAAAACGGTGTTTCTGGTTTCAGTAATTCCTCTTTAAATGCCCTTACTGTCTTTACATTTTTTTTTGTTGTGGTTCTCTTGTTGTTCCATACTTGCAGGTATTTCTAACTGCTGCCTCTCCTAAATGCATGCATGCAGTTGCACATTCAGACACATTTCAGTGGAAATACAGAATTACTATAAAGTGAAGTAGAAGTTTATTTCAGCTCTAAGTGCATGCTTGTGACATCCGCAATGTGTCATCATTACTTATATCAAATATATTAAATGGCCTTTGCTGAAGCTTAAAGGGGAAACTGAGGGGTCATGAGCCAGAGTAAAAGCTAAGACAAATCAAGAGTTCACGGTTCGCTGTGGTGACACGTGAAAAGTGAAAAGAAGTTGCTCTGCTCGGGGTTAAAGGAGGGAAAAAGACAATACTATCCTGCACTGTACCATCTGCACAGATCGCAGTGTTTGTACATCTTGCCACTTTAAATACACTTGTCACTTTGAACCCTGACTGTCTGTTTGTATTACTTATATATTACTTAGTTATATTACTTACTTAAATCTGCAATTTTATCTTGTTATTTTGTGAATACTTTAAGTTGTTTATTCTATTCTATTTTATATTATTACTGGGCTTGCTCCGGGACCAGGGTAACTCATTTCGTTTCATTCCATGTTAACATGTGTTGAAATGACAATAAATGATCCTTGAATCCTTGAATCCTTGAATCCAAAGTCTCCACCAACTCAAAAACCTCAACATCACACAATCCTGTCCTTTTGCTCTTGTAACCAAGTGGCAGAAAATGGGTTCAAAAGTAATTAAATGCTGATCTAAATGTACTACAGAGATCCCTTATTTTTCATGGTTAATAGGGACTGGCCGCCCCCCCTGCGAAAATCAAAATCCGCAAACTGGAGCCGGAGCCCCCCGAGCCTCAATAATGTGTTTAAAATATGTTTAAAAACCACAAAAAAAGTAGCGAAACAAGACAAAAGCTCAACTGTTCTCTTTCTGTTTCCTTCACAGCCTCTGGTCTCTGAACCGTTGTAAACAAATCGCTGCTATTGTGCTATTTTTGACTCGTAGTTAGCAGCTAACACGCTAACAACAAAAAAAGAAAAAGTCCGGTTTTCTCTGCATGGAACGAGGCACTTTATTCTGGCACTGCAGGAACTTGTAACATCACACAGGTTGTATTGTTGGGCTCCTGTCGGTTAACAGAGAATGTAAAAATCTATAGATCTTTTCGGGCCAGCCCCCCCGGAAGTACCCCGTCCACCATTGCTGGGTTGTGCTACAGAGCGACACTTTCACCGGCTCGCAGATTAGCCAGTGTTTTTCTCTTTCTACAAATATATATTTTTATAATGTCGAGTCGGTCGAGTGGGAATACATGTTCCGTCATAAACTGTGCCAACAATGGCGTGAAAATTCAACAATGGAAGAAGAAGAAAGAAAGTATGTGAAATACACAAGCCTTTACTGCACGAAGACTGCCTTGTTTGCAGAACAAGAAGTTAGGAAGACGTGGGTGAAAAATATCAACAGAAAGGACTTTGTTCCAAATGAATACAGCCGGGTGAGTTTTCGTTAACATTTCAATCTGTTACTACTTCATAGTCTCACTGAGAGTCCCGGACGATTCTGGCCGAAAGAATAGCAGTATGAGGCTACTGTAGCCCTCGGCACTAGGCACAAGCCTATAAATCAATGAATGAATTAGGAGAATGATAAAATAAATTAAATATAACATTAACACATAGCCTAATTTACCGCTAGCGTTAACGTTACAGTAGCATAATCTTTATGGCTTGTTGACGTTAGTTATAGCCAGCGTTGCATTTTTCACGTATTCCCACAGTTTTTAGTGTTTGGTTATGGGAATAGATCATGCTATTTCCATAACCAATCATTAAAAACAGCGATAAACTACCTTCATCTGTAACTGGAGGCCACTGCCTAACATCATCAATCCAAGACATGTCTGCGTTATCCAGTAACAGATGCTCCACGCTGCTGTGTTTGGGTTACTAGGTGGAGCACCGCACACTCCAGTTATGGCGGGGCCACTAGGGGGCGCATGTCCACAATTTTTAAGTCGAAAAGGTGTATACACGCTGGGCTGCTATTGATGCTCACTACACTTTTCATCTAACCCCGTTTTCATTCTGCCGTCCCACCACACACACACTACATTACCCATAAGGCCACCTTCTTAAAGGGGCCAGGCTGGCTCACAGCATTTCTTTGCTGCGAGAGAACACGCACAACATCCTGTGATGTTTCCGCAATTTTTTCTTCTTGATTTTTTTTTTTATATTATGTATTTCTGAAAAAATCCGCAAATAACTAAAACCGCGGAACTTAAAGCGCGAATTGGCGAGGGATCGCTGTATTTCTATGCTGAGAGAGCGAGAGATGACAGGCCAGTCAGAACGCAGATTTGGCTAAGCCCCGCCTGTGGCTGAACTTGATTGACAGATCACGACGTACCTCCGTGTGTTTGTGGAGACGGAGACGAGCGCGTA
This sequence comes from Hirundichthys speculiger, assembly GCA_018398805.1. Taxonomy (NCBI): domain Eukaryota; kingdom Metazoa; phylum Chordata; class Actinopteri; order Beloniformes; family Exocoetidae; genus Hirundichthys; species Hirundichthys speculiger. The sequence continues at coordinate 175,369 of JAGFBZ010000960.1, read as the reverse complement.
ACGATCCGAGCATTGAGAAGGGAGAAGTTTCGGGGAGTTTTCAAGAAGTTCCTGGTTGCTGGAACACATTGGTTGTTCACACCAGTGAGTCACTGCAGAACACCAGTGAAATACCTTGAGATGGTCCAAAGTGGAAAGTCCCGTGTTTGTTTGTTTTTTTTTTTTGTTCTTTCCTCGATTGATCACGGTCAGGTCTGATGGACAGAGTGGGAGCTTCTTCAGAAGATCCATTCAACTTGATAGCGAGCTGCCCAGCGTGATTGGCTCAGGACTGAGAACCTGTACCTCGATACTCCCCCTGGTGGTAGGAAGGTGTCCACACACATATTTAAATACACTGATACTCCACAACATTAAAACACTGGACACTTGAAGAAGAAATCCCAGACAGCGGATTATTTTACTGTGACAGCGATCACAGCAGGGACACAGACTTTACTGACTTTTGACAGACAAGACTTGTTTTTTTTCCCTTATTTTAAAGGGCCCGTTTTTATTTCATCGTAACTAATTTGTATTTTCATATTGTGTTAATTATAACCTGCAAGTTCACATCATTAAAAGAACAGTTGTAATTCAGCCTATCTTCCTGTGTGTGCTTTCTTGTACAGTTTTAGCAGTTTTCCCCTTAGCTCAGGTGTGTCAAACACAAGGCCCGCGGGCCAAATGTTGGCCCGCCACGTCATTTTATGTGGCCCTTGAGAGCTTGTCCATTATCGTCTTAAATTTTAAACCAATATTTTAAGACTTAAAATAAGCTTACGGCGCTTTAAAGTGCATATTGACTAGGGGTGTGAAAAAAAATCGATTGGCTAGTTATAGCAAATATCGATATATTGCGATTTTCGGCCGCCCAATATAATATAGATTTTTCAGCTCCTAATATCGATTTTTTTACAAAAACACTAATAATAAACAATAAATACGTTGTTTTTAAGCAAATAGTTTTGACTCAATTTGTCCTCTGAATGATCAATATCATCTGATGAACATATACAGCAACTTGATTTTTCATCTCTACTTTTAATTTTGATATTAACTGGGTAGAATATCGCAATATATCGTGATATCGCAATAGCGAGATAATATCGTATCGTGACCCAAGTATCATGATACATATCTCTTGCGAGGTCCTTGCTAATACTCACCCCTAATATTGACAATAAACTGCATCTCCCATAATGCATTTCGTTGTTACCCACAACGATAACAGTATATAACCGTGAGCAGGACATCAAGACGATTTTCAGGACTGACGAACTTAAGAAAAACCTCTACAAACTAGCCCCGACATGTCCAAGAAAAGAAAGTTTGATGCACAAAGAGGGCAGTTTCATGAACGACGGGAAAACGAATACAAGTTTGTATCTCAAGGTGAAGAAACAGCAGGCCTGTCGTTTGTGTTATGAGGCGGTGTCAGTCGTGAAATAGCAAAATCTCCGTCTGCGTTTAGACAGCAATTTATTTAACGAGGTGTAGTTTAATTTATTTTGATTTATATTGCATTTTGTTACATTCATGCTGTCAATCTGGCCCTTCGAGGGCAGCCATGATGCTGCTCAGTGAAAATGAGTCTGACACCTCTGCCTTAGCTAGAACCTAGCCCATCGGTGTACCTACTAGGGATGGGCATAATTAATCGATGATTGATCATTAAGAATTTGGTCGAAGACATTCATTTTCGTTTTTTTTTTTTTTTTTTTTTTTAAACAATCTGAATGTCGGTTATCAGTGCACGTCCTCAAACAATGCGATGCATTTCTCTGTGCCACCGATAGAAATTTGTCAGCAGGGGGCAACATTTCTCCATCACCCTACCCTGGCTGGACTCAGTTGTTACATGCGAGCTTCTGTAGGTCATTGCCTAATCATGAAGCGGTCGCGGTGAAGTGTGGCGTGGAACCATTTTAGTTTAGAAAATGAGCAAGTGTACTGCAATCACTGCAATGCTAATTACAAATACAATTAATCGACAACGACAATGATGTATCACTTGAACAACGAGCATCCAAGCCTTGTAAAGGACGGTGGAGGCGGTTCATCTCTATCTCAGCCTAGCCTAGCCTAGCCTAGCCTAGCCTAGCCTCAACTCGGTGTTAGCACGGACCAGAAGGAGCTGCAGTGCACATCGAGCACACAACAAGCGCATCTTTTTAAAAAAAACAAAAAGCCTGTAATACTGGCGCCTTGATATAAATTGTCCTTGTTAAGTAGTCTCCTCGATATCTCTTGTTTTATTATCGTTGTTTTTTTAAAGAAAAGAAACAGGAAATGTCACGTTATTGTCGACCACGAACATCCGGGCCACTGAACACATCTGGGCATGCGCGGGCCATAGCAACCAGCCCATAGCAACCAGGCCAAAGGGCAAAACAAACGTCACGCCGATATCGAGAATAATTGTGATAGTTTTCACTATAAAAATGTTAATGATTATTCGATTATTAATCATTAATTCTCCCGACGATCGACGAATAAATCTCGACCAAATGCCCATCCCTAGTACCTACCAGTGGTGCGTTACGTTCTCTGAGGACGCGAAATTTAACGAGCTGTTAACATTTTTGCGGGGTTTTGTGACATCACAGAGCCAGATCAGAGTAGAACATCTTCCCAACTTCATCTTCGCTTCGTTCACTCGCTCTGAGCTCGGCCGCACGAAACCGCACAAGCCGTTGATGAAGAAGACCATCCTTTAGTGATAAACATGTTGTTTTTATTCAATATTAAAATAGTTAATGACCTCAAAAAAGAAGTGAAACTCTTCTGTTTCCATTCAGTTATGTCTTGGTTAAATATGTGGTGTCGCTGACTTGAGTGGGCAGAAGTGTAGAAGGCAGAGAGCCTGAGACCTCGTAGGTGAATCACACGACCAGAAGAACAAAAAAAAAAAAAAATCCGCTCGGCTGTGAACAATGCGCAGCTTTTCCACGGCATTTCTGATCACAAAGACCGGTTCCTCTCTCCCGCGGTGAGAGCTCTGCGCCGGTCCTGTACTCCTTCCCTTTGAGGAGATTCCAGTGGCCCACACTGGTTTCCCTCCCGACCTTCTCAAAGGAACCCAGTCTCCTTCCTTCGGGGGGTTTTCAAAGGAGCCCTCCGTCGGTGACCCGCCGGGCCCGGACGGGGACACAAAGCCCCCTGCGTTTCCCCGCGAGGAGCACGTGATGCTCGTGACAACAGAATGGCGCCGGGCCAGAACCTGAGCTGGATTCCACGCCGACAATGAGAGGCATTGCATCCTCGGCCCTGACGCGGCGTCGACACCTTCAGATGTTCACAGGTTTGAAACAGAAGCACTTTTGTTCAAAAAAAAAGAAAAGGGCGTTACGGGTCAAAGCACAACATCAGTCCTGAGGCTGACGGGCAGATAGAGGACAGTCTGTTGCTGCTCGCCATGTTGGAGTCGAACTGCCTCTCTCTCGTGTTTACTGGGCCCTCGGAGAGTCATTGGCCAAGTTCAATTGCTCAAAAAGGCTCCATCAGCAAGCCTTGTCTACTCCGATTAGCGCCGGCGCCCTTTGTCGGTGGGCAAGGTGTCCGTCGCCTTTGTCCGAGTGCACGGATGCCAGACAGCGGCCAGACGGGGCCAGGCTTCAGATTTACACAGCAGATTACGCCGGTCAATGGCGGCCCCGGCCCAAACGCGGCGGCGGTTTGGATAAGCGGCCGCGTGTTTACACTGCCAAGGGTTTTCTGTTACTCGTCTGTAGCCATTATCCTGGCAGCCGTCCGGCGAATCCAGTCCATCGCTTCCATCTGGGAACTTCGACGAAAGTCGGGATCGGAGGCAAAAAAACTGCCGGCGGCCCCAGATGCCCTTTAGCTTTCCCTCGCCGCTCACCCGGGAGTTGTGCATCCAATCGAATTAGCAAAAAGGAACTGAACGCACGCTTTTTAGACAGATTCGTCCGCCCAACGAGGACGTTAGCGGATATTAGAGTCAGAAAACCGACGAGCGTTCGCCGCACGGTGACGGCATGTTGGGTATTTAACAGAGACAGTAGTCACGCAGGCGACACGACGTCTGCGGCGTTCAGGTTGGGGGGGGCTAGCACAACGCCAGGAAGGAAAGACACAAGCAGCGGTCTTTGCGAAGCAGCTTTTGTTGCACGTGGGCTCGGGCGGGGAAATGAAACCGTCTCCAGACTAGCTGGAGTTCAGCGTTCTGCAGTGACGGAAGATCGTTCACGCGTGGTAAACGTTCAATCTCCTCAGCTGCGAGCGCCCCAGTGGGTTCACGCCGAGGTCGGACGGTGCGGCGGTCAGAGAAAAAAAACGAGCCGAGGGCTACATGGGCAGGAGGTTGCGTTAGCTTCATGCTGAATGCGCACATCGAATGTCAGGTCTTGAGACTCTTCCAGGCGCTACCTGGGAAACGGTGGCTCAGATTTGTGTGGTTCATCCAGTTCGTCTCTGCACACCCCCCCCCACCACCCACCCCTTCCCTGAGATTAACGCTCCCACAGCAGACTGACAACAGCTCTGAATCAGTCGGACTTTAACGCAGTCTTGGATTGCCTTTCAAAGGTAACGTTAAGCCGCCGGTGTGACCTCAGGAGCATCTAAATCTGCTTCAAACGACTGCGGGATTATTGCAACCGCAGCTTCTCCTAACGAGCTGGTGGTGGGCGGAGGGGGGGGGGGGATCTGGGAAGAGCAGCTGACAGTTCAGCAGGTTTCTCTTCAGTGGTCACTTCCATACAATCAGTATTTCAACATGTCCGCACGTGCCCGCGGCGTGTATCTGCCGTCACGTGCCGTTTCCTGGCAGGGATTTCAATGGCGACATTGACCGCCGAGGCCTCGAATGAAATGTGAGGCCTTTTGTTCCTCGCCAACCCCGCTAGTGCGCGCTAAGAGAGTCCCGGGCCATACCCAGTATATTATGTGCGGCGGCGCCACGGCGAACAGAAACGTTCTGTCGGAGCCAGATGGCTCTCAGTGAGCGGAGAAAGAGCCGCTCTTTCAAAAGAAAAAAAAAAAAACGGACTCGGTATCAAACGGTGCAGAATGGAGGGACGTGAAACAGCCTCTCTGTGTGGATGAAACTGCGATCGCTCTGTCAGACGAGCGGCAGCGAACATCCGTGACGGGGAAGAGGCCGACTGGACCTGATGGTGATGACAGTTCAGCATCGTTACGAGACGCTCCGGTTACCGCCGGTGCCGTCACCTCCTCCGTCTCCTCTATCTCTTCTGAGGAGGAACAAGAGCTGCTGGACCGGCCGGTCCGAGGTCCGAATGTGGCCCCGATGTGTGCGCCGACCCAGGTGGAGCCTGAGGGCGATGGGGAGAACGCCCGGCCCGGGTTTGACGCGTTGCGTCGGTCCCGTGACCCGTCGTCGGCTTTCAGAGAAGAGAAAGAGGGAGGAGAGGAGGTTCTGCAGCAGTTAATCCTGTTTGAAGAAGTGTCTCTGTACAACTGAACCCTGTTAGTGGGAAAAAAATCAGGATTTACAACGCAGGTCATCCTCCTCACTGCAGATGGTTTGATGGAGGTCAGACACCTGTACGTGGTGTCGCACTGACCCAGAGGTCTGCAGATGGCAGTGACGCACAAAGACGCCCATCTGGGTAACTTTATCGACCGCAAACCTAACGGTCGTCATCTGAAGCTACGCATACTTCTGGTTAGTCTGCTCATTTAAGACGTTTGTCTGGTTTTACACGCAGGACGTCTAACTGAAGACTGACCGTTGCCATAACGACTTTCACCAGCTTCACCTGGGAATTATCACCGCATGGTTCAACTCAATTAAATTCAATTTTAATTGTATAGCGTCTGTTACAATGTCAGTTGTCTCCAGGCGCTTTACAGAGACCAAGATCATGATCCCCGAGCAAATATTATTAACTAAGAATATATTAAATCCTACATATCCTCCATTAAACAAGGATAATGGCAGGTTAAAAAGAAAAGAGAGGACAGAGAGAGGAGAGACACAAATGACTAAATAAAATGACTATATAAACAGATGCAGGTAGCAGCACTGAGGCGAGATGGTCAGAGGACTAGATCACTGGTCACCACGGCGACAATCACCCTGAACACACCTACACACACAGGTGGAGGTAAACGCTGGGACTAACTGTAGCTATAACTGTTAGCCCCTGCACACTATAGTTTAGACTAACTGTAGCTATAACTATTAGCCCCTACACACTATAGTTTAGACTAACTGTAGCTATAACTATTAGCCCCTACACACTATAGTTTAGACTAACTGTAGCTATAACTGTTAGCCCCTACACACTATAGTTTAGACTAACTGTAGCTATAACTATTAGCCCCTACACGCTATAGTTTAGACTAACTGTAGCTATAACTATTAGCCCCTACACACTATAGTTTAGACTAACTGTAGCTATAACTGTTAGCCCCTACACACTATAGTTTAGACTAACTGTAGCTATAACTGTTAGCCCCTACACACTATAGTTTAGACTAACTGTAGCTATAACTATTAGCCCCTACACACTATAGTTTAGACTAACTGTAGGCTTTACTGAACAGAAATGTTTTCAGTTTAGTTTTAAAGATGGAGGTGGTGTCAGCGGGAGCGTGCCTATGTTCCCTCAGCCCTATGTTCCCTCAGCCCTATGTTCCCTCAGCCCTATGTTCCCACAGCCCTATGTTCCCTCAGCCCTATGTTCCCACAGCCCTATGTTCCCTCAGCCCTTTGTTCTCTCAGCCCTATGTTCCCTCAGCCCTATGTTCCCACAGCCCTATGTTCCCTCAGCCCTTTGTTCTCTCAGCCCCTTTGTTCTCTCAGCCCTATGTTCCCTCAGCCCTATGTTCCCACAGCCCTGCCTAGCCCTATGTTCCCTCAGCCCTTTGTTCCCCTCAGCCCTATGTTCCCACAGCCCTATGTTCCCTCAGCCCTATGTTCCCTCAGCCCTATTTCCCTCAGCCTATGTTCCCACAGCCCTATTTTCCCACAGCCCTATGTTCCCTCAGCCCTTGTCCCACTCCCTAGTTCCCTAGCCCTATGTTCCCCTCAGCCCTTTGTTCCTCAGCCCCTATGTTCCCTCAGCCCTATGTTCCCCCACTAGCCCTATGTTCCCTCAGCCCTATGTTCCCTCAGCCCTTTGTTCCTCAGCCCTGTTTCAGCCCTATGTTCTCTCAGCCCTATGTTCCTTCAGCCCTATGTTCCCTCAGCCCTATGTTCCCCCTCAGCCCTATGTTCCCTCAGCCCTATGTTCCCCAGCCCTATGTTCCCTCAGCCCTATGTTCCCTCAGCCCTATGTTCCTCAGCCCTATTCAGCCCTATGTTCCCTCAGCCCTATGTTCCCTCAGCCCTATGTTAGTTCCTCAGCCCTATGTTCCCTCAGCCCTTTGTTCTCTCAGCCCTATGTTCCCTCCCTATGTTCCCTCAGCCCTATTTCCCTCAGCCCCATGTTCTCAGCCCTATGTTCCTTCAGCCCTATGTTCCCTCAGCCCTATGTTTCCCTCAGCCCTATGTTCCTCAGCCCTGCCCTCAGCCCTATGTTCCCTCAGCCCTATGTTCCTCAGCCCTATGTTCCCACAGCCCTTTGTTCTCTCAGCCCTATGTTCCTTCAGCCCTATGTTCCCTCAGCCCTATGTTCCCTCAGCCCTATGTTCCCTCAGCCCTCCCTATGTTCCCTCACCCTAGCCCTATGTTCCCTCAGCCCTATGTTCCCTCAGCCCTTTGTTCCCTCAGCCCTTTGTTCCCTCAGCCCTATGTTCCCACAGCCCTATGTTCCCTCAGCTCTATGTTCCCTCAGCCCTTTGTTCCCTCAGCCCTATGTTCCTTCAGCCTTATGTTCTCTCATTTCTAAGGTTTTATTTTTCTTTCCAAAATTAGGCCCTATGTTTCCACATTTCCTCTATCAGCAATTTGCATCAGATTTTATCCCCATTTCTGCCAATTTGGTAAATTAGTCAATTCAGGCAGCACGGTGGCTTAGTGGGTTGCTTACTGTGTTGCCTCACAGCTAGAAGGTTCCTGGTTCGAACCTCGGCAGGGGCCTTTCTGTGTGGAGTTGCATGTTCTCCCCGTGCTTGCGTGGGTTTCCTCCGGGTACTCCGGCTTCCTCCCACAGTCCAAAGACATGCATGTCAGGTTAATTAGTAATTCTAAATTGCCCGTAGGAGTGAATGTGAGTGTTGTTTGTCTAGATGTGGCCCTGCGATGGACTGGCGACCTGTCCAGGGAGTAGCCCTGCCTTTTGCCCGTAGATGGCTGGGACAGGCTCCAGCAGATCCCCGTGACCCTGCAGAGGATGAAACGGGTATAGATAATGGATGTCTGTCTGTGTCTTCGATTCTGTATGTTTTTTTTTTGGTTTACTTTTTTTTAGTTATGCGCTTTGGGTTGCACCCAGTACATGTTTAAAGGGATGGTTCAGAGTAATTTCAACCTAGGGTCCTGCACCATGACCTCGTGCCAAATGCCCTCCAGAAGCTAGTTTTACCTTGCTCAATCAGTGGCATTTTGAGAAAAATCTTGGAAATGGGGGAACAAAGGGCTGAGGGAACAAAGGGCTGAGGGAACATAGGGCTGAGGGAACATAGGGCTGTGGGAACATAGGGCTGAGGGAACATAGGGCTGAGGGAACATAGGGCTGTGGGAACATAGGGATGACCCCGTGTCAGCCTCCTGTGCCTGGAAATCTACTGGTCTTTGCTTCAAAACCACCGCTGTCATCCCCGAGCCAGAACAATCAGCAGTCATGTGTCTAAATGAAAAAAAAAAAGGGGGGCTGCATCTGGTTTTCAGAGCCGACCGCAATGCAGAAGTACCAGAACGGGTGGTTCCTCGTTGCCAAGGGACCACGTCTGGCAGAACCAGGAGGTGATGAGAGGAGCAGGGCCTCAGCTGACGCCGACCCGAACCCAGAAGGTCAGAACAGCTCAGCGGTGGTAAACCTATCCTGCCTCCGAAAACTGAAATAAAGCCGCCACAGAGGCTTCTGGTCGGCTGCTGCCTCTGTGACACAGACGGCTGCTGCGCTTTCTGATGCAATCACAGCAGAAAAAGGAACTTGAACTTGAACCCAGTGTTTGGTTCATTGAGGTGGAAGGAAACTACCCACCAGCTGCTGTTTTTAGGCAGCTGCTCTTCAAAAGAAGAACATTTGCTTGGAAATCAAAAAAAAAAAAAAAAAGAACCCATCTTCCACTAGCTCATGGACAGAAATCTGAATACATCTGTTCTCATCATCGGGCCGCCCGACGTCATGGCCCATCAGCGCCCGCCGTGGCCTGACGCGGTGGACGTCACCGCTGCATCAGCGCCGGCTGTTTTCTCTTTTGTTTAATCGAATCACTCCAGAGTAGAGGTCTACGGAACAACCCGACAACCCGACACGACCCAAATCGGGTCTCGGGTCCATTCAAAAGACGTGACTCCTGGTTCGGGTCTGAATCGGTACAGTTAGCCTCGGGTCCGGTCGGTGCTCTCTGACAGGTTGGGTCCACGTTTACTACAGAGAGGTAAAGATATTGGCGGTGGCAGCTAATGTCAGGACTCGGGGCAGTTTAATTAATTATTAATTAACATGGCGTGTTTGTCATGAAACAATCGTGTTGTCGTAGCGTGTTATTAGCGTGTTATTAGCGGCTTGTCCGGCAGCTGTAAAGCACAACGGATCGCCAACATGACAACGCTGGATTAGAGAACATATTCACGACACGTCCTGACCGGTGTAGGCTATTAGCATTAGCAGCTGCTACCAGTAGCATCTGTATCCACAAAGAAAATAACGACGTGGATTTATTGTTGTTTACATCACGTAGCCTATGTAGCAACTGAACCGGTAGAAGAAGACAACTTTAGGTAAGAAAATCAAGTTTTATTCAACGCTAGACAACTTTAACAGGAGCAACTATGGGCTGGATTGTCTCGGTTCTATTCAGGTAACTCAGTTCAGTTCGTGGTCGGAAACTAAAGACTCAGGTTGGGTCGGTTCTGGGTCCAAATATTGCGGGTCCATTCGGGTTCGGACTCCCGGACTTATGATAATAGCTCGGGTCGGGTCGGTTTTGGGTTGAATTTTCACGAGTCCATTCAGGTTCGGGTCCATGAAAGTGAACCCGTGAAGACCTCTACTCCAGAGCAGCGCGTCACCTCCACGGGGCCGTCTCATCGCCGGCGCAGGTGGCAGGGAGCAGAAACATATCTCCTTTTCCCGTCACGGCTAGAGCCAGAAGTTCACTTACGGTTTAAAAAGAAACAAGCTGGGCCGCCCCGGTAGCACAGTGGTTAGAGCCGGCGGCCCATATAGACCTTTTCGGGCCAGCCCCCCGGAAGTACCCCGTCCACCATTGCTGGGTTGTGCTACAGAGCGACACTTTCACCGGCTCGCAGATTAACCAGTGTTTTTCTCTTTCTACAAATATATATTTTTATAATGTCGAGTCGGTCGAGTGGGAATACATGTTCCGTCATAAACTGTGCCAACAATGGCGTGAAAATTCAACAATGGAAGAAGAAAGTATGTGAAATACACAAGCCTTTACTGCACGAAGACTGCCTTGTTTGCAGAACAAGAAGTTAGGAAGACGTGGGTGAAAAATATCAACAGAAAGGACTTTGTTCCAAATGAATACAGCCAGGTGAGTTTTCGTTAACATTCAATCTCGTACTACTCATAGTCTCGCTGAGAGTCCCGGACGATTCTGGCCGAAAGAACAGCAGTATGACGCTACTGTAGCCCTCGGTACTAGCACAAGCCTATAAATGAATGAATGAATGAATTAGGAGAATGATAAAATAAATTAAATATAACATTAACACATAGCCTAATTTACCGCTAGCGTTAACGTTACAGTAGCATAATCTTTATGGCTTGTTGACGTTAGTTATAGCCAGCGTTGCATTTTTCATGTATTCCCACAGTTTTTAGTGTTTGGTCATGGGAATAGATCATGCTATTTCCATAACCAATCATTAAAAACAGCGATAAACTACCTTCATCTGTAACTGGAGGCCACTGCCTAACATCATCAATCCAAGACATGTCTGCGTTATCAGTAACAGATGCTCCACGCTGCTGTGTTTGGGTTAGTTGGTGGAGCACCGCACACTCCAGTTATGGCGGGGCCACTAGGGGGCGCATGTCCACAATTTTTAAGTCGAAAAGGTGTATACAGAGGCTGCAGTCTTCATGCGGCTGGTCGCGAGTTCAACTCCCGGCTTGTCTTCCCTGTTCTCTCTGCCCCCTCTTTGTGTCTTTCTCCACTATCAATAAAGGAAAAAAAGGAAAATACAAGCTGTTTTGGTCTTCATTTCTTTATTTCTGATAGTAAAACAGGAGAAACTAAAACTGTTAAAGAATCAGTTATGATTCTTGTTGATGCTCTGGGGTTCATTCGCACGATTCAAACCGAAGCTTGTTTCCTTCCTGATGCTCGTGTGCTCCCATGCTGCTTTAACAGATGAACGTGGGTCCTTCAGGCACCTCCTTGGGTCTACCCAACAATGAACCAGGCTTACATATCATAAGATGTTACTATTATTTTTAAAAAGTGTTTTCATGCATTTGTCTCCGGGGGAACCGCTGCAGGCCGAACGCCGATAAACTCCGCTTGAGTTACGAAACATTTTTTCCATCCGGATGAAGCGACCCAGAGGGTTTTATAGAATAAAAGCCTTTAAAGAATGTAAATGAATAAAAAAATGGGAGTTCATAAAAAAACCAAAAGATTAGAACATTAACTATGCCCGAAAGGGAAAAGCCGAAAGAAGAAGAAGAGAAAAAATATTAAAACGACTCTTTGTATGAGAGCAGCTCTTGTCTGTACTCGTCTTCTCAAGAACTTCTGAATCTGCCACAGCTGAAGCTGCTCTCCGATTCAAAGTCACGCTGTTTTAGTAGTTTAGTTGGTCCTGGTACTTATATTTCTAAACGACTCATGTATTAAAAATATCCTTCATGTCTCCATGACAACAACAGGACATCGTCTACACTCACAACAACTGAACACTGATACTGGAAAAATGACAAGAGTAAACAATAAAGACTGAGAGAACACAAATATGAGACCAAAAATAAAAAAGCTCTACTGCAGAATTTAAACTGAAGATGATAAAATCTGCAGCTGAAAACAGTAACGGAGCAGAAAGTTTGGAGAGAAAGAACCTCTGACAGCTATGAACCAATCAGAGAAGGAGAACCACGGACTGAAATATGGACAGAGATGGAGGAACGAGTCCACAGATGGAGGACCGAGTCCACAGATGGAGGACGAGTCCACAGACGGAGGGACGAGTCCACAGATGGAGGGACGAGTCCACAGATGGAGGGACGAGTCCACAGATGGAGGGACGAGTCCACAGATGGAGGAACGAGTCCACAGATGGAGGGACGAGTCCACAGATGGAGGGACGAGTCCACAGATGGAGGAACGAGTCCACAGACGGAGGGACGAGTCCACAGACGGAGAAACGAGTCAACAGCTGGAGGAACGAGTCCACAGATGGAGGAACCAGTCCACAGATGGAGGAAGAGTCCACAGATAAAGGGACGAGTCCACAGATGGAGAGACGAGTCCACAGATGGAGGGACGAGTCCACAGATGGAGGGACAAGTCCAGAGATGGAGGAACGAGTCCACAGCTGGAGGAACGAGTCCAGAGATGGAGGAACGAGTCCACAGACGGAGGAACGAGTCCAGAGATGGAGGAACGAGTCCACAGATGGAAGAAGAGTCCACAGATAAAGGGACGAGTCCACAGATGGAGGGACGAGTCCACAGATGGAGGGACAAGTCCACAGATGGAGGAACGAGTCCACAGATGGAGGAACGAGTCCTCAGATGGAGGAAGAGTCCACAGATGGAGGGACGAGTCCCCAGATGGAGGGACGAGTCCACAGATGGAGGGACGAGTCCACAGATGGAGGAACAAGTCCACAGATGGAGGGACGAGTCCACAGACGGAGAAACGAGTCAACAGACGGAGGAACGAGTCCAGAGATGGAGGAACGAGTCCAGAGATGGAGGAACAAGTTCAAAGATAGAGGAACGAGTTCAAAGATGGAGGAACGAGTCCACAGATGGAGGAACGAGTCCACAGCTGGAGGAACGAGTCCACAGATGGAGGAACAAGTCCACAGCTAGAGGAACGAGTCCACATATGGAGGAACCAGTCCACATATGGAGGAACCAGTCCACAGACGGAGGAACGAGTCCACAGATGGAGGGACGAGTCCACAGATGGATGAATGAGTCCACAGATGGAGGAATGAGTCCACAGATGGAAGAACGAGTCCACAGATGAAGGAATGAGTCCACAGACGGAGGAACGAGTCCACAGATGGAGGAACGAGTCCACAGATAAAGGGACGAGTCCGAGTCCACAGACGGAGGGACGAGTCCACAGACGGAGGAACGAGTCCACAGACGGAGGAACGAGTCCACAGACGGAGGAACGAGTCCACAGATGGAGGACGAGTCCACAGATGGAGGAACGAGTCCACAGATGGAGGACGAGTCCACAGATGGAGGGACGAGTCCACAGATGGAGGAACGAGTCCACAGATGGAGGACGAGTCCACACAGACGGAGGAAACGAGTCCACAGACGGAGGAACGAGTCCACGATGGAGGAACGAGTCCACAGATGGAGGAACGAGTCCACAGATGGAGGAACGAGTCCACAGACGGAGGACGAGTCCACAGATGGAGGGAACGAGTCCACAGATGGAGGAACGAGTCCACAGATGGAGGAACGAGTCCACAGATGGAGGAACGAGTCCACAGATGGAGGAACGAGTCCAACGAGTCCACAGATGGAGGGACGAGTCCACAGATGGAGGAACGAGTCCACAGATGGAGGAACGAGTCCACAGACGGAGGAACGAGTCCACAGACGGAGGGAGGAGTCCACAGACGGAGGAACGAGTCCACAGATGGAGGAACGAGTCCACAGATGGAGGAACGAGTCCACAGACGGAAACGAGTCCACAGACGGAGGAACGAGTCCACAGATGGAGGGACGAGTCCAAGTCCACGATGGAGGAACGAGTCCACAGATGGAGGAGGAACGAGTCCACAGATGGAGGGACGAGTCCACAGATGGAGGGACGAGTCCACAGATGGAGGAGGAACGAGTCCACAGATGGAGGAACGAGTCCACAGACGAGGAACGAGTGGAGGAACGAGTCCACAGATGGAGGAACGAGTCCACAGATGGAGGAACGAGTCCACAGATGGAGGAAGAGTCCACAGATGGAGGAACCAGTCCACAGATGGAGGAACCAGTCCACAGATGGAGGAACCAGTCCACAGATGGAGGAACCAGTCCACAGATGGAGGACAAGTCCACAGATGGAGGAGGAACGAGTCCACAGATGGAGGAACCAGTCCACAGATGGAGGAACGAGTCCACAGATGGAGGAACGAGTCCACAGATGGAGGAACGAGTCCACAAACGGAGGAACGAGTCCACAAACGGAGGAACGAGTCCACAGATGGAGGAACGAGTCCACAGATGGAGGAACGAGTCCACAAACGGAGGAACGAGTCCACAGACGGAGGAAGAGTCCACAGATGGAGGAACCAGTCCACAGATGGAGGAACGAGTCCACAGATGGAGGAACGAGTCCACAGATGGAGGAACCAGTACACAGATGGAGGAACCAGTCCACAGATGGAGGACAAGTCCACAGATGGAGGAGGAACGAGTCCACAGATGGAGGAACCAGTCCACAGATGGAGGAACGAGTCCACAGATGGAGGGACGAGTCCACAGATGGAGGAACGAGTCCACACATGGAGGAACGAGTCCACAGATGGAGGAACGAGTCCACAGACGGAGGGACGAGTCCACAGACGGAGGGACGAGTTCACAGACGGAGAAACGAGTCGACAGACAGAGGAACGAGTCCAGAGATGGAGGAACGAGTCCAGAGATGGAGGAACGAGTCTACAGATGGAGGAACGAGTCCACAGATGGAGGAAGAGTCCACAGATGGAGGAGGAACCAGTCCACAGATGGAGGAACCAGTCCACAGATGGAGGAACCAGTCCACAGATGGAGGAACCAGTCCACAGATGGAGGAACCAGTCCACAGATGGAGGACAAGTCCACAGATGGAGGAGGAACGAGTCCACAGATGGAGGAACGAGTCCACAGATGGAGGAACGAGTCCACAGATGGAGGAACGAGTCCACAGACGGAGGAACGAGTCCACAAACGGAGGAACGAGTCCACAGATGGAGGAACGAGTCCACAGATGGAGGAACGAGTCCACAAACGGAGGAACGAGTCCACAGACGGAGGAAGAGTCCACAGATGGAGGAACCAGTCCACAGATGGAGGAACGAGTCCACAGATGGAGGAACGAGTCCACAGATGGAGGAACCAGTCCACAGATGGAGGACAAGTCCACAGATGGAGGAGGAACGAGTCCACAGATGGAGGAATGGAGGAACGAGTCACAGATGGAGGAACGAGTCCACAGATGGAGGAACGAGTCCACAGACGGAGGAACGAGTCCACGATGGAGGACGAGTCCCAGATGGAGGAGTCCCACAGATGGAGGAACGAGTCCACAGATGGAGGAACGAGTCCACAGATGGAGGATGAGTCCACAAATGGAGGAGGAACGAGTCCACAGACGAGACGGAGGAACGAGTCCACAGATGGAGCAACTAGTCCACAGATGGAGGACGAGTCCACAGATGGAGGAACCAGTCCACAGATTGAGGAACGAGTCCACAGATGTAGGAGGAACAAGTCCACAGATGGAGGACGAGTCCACAGACGGAGGAGGAATGAGTCCACAGATGGAGGAACGAGTCCACAGACGAGAGTCCACAGATGGAGGAACCAGTCCACAGACGGAGGAACGAGTCCACAGACGGAGGAACGAGTCCACAGATGGACTAACCAGTCCACAGACAGAGGAACAAGTCCACAGATGGAGGACGAGTCCACAGATGGAGGAGGAACGAGTCCACAGACGAGACGGAGGAACGAGTCCACAGATGGAGGAACCAGTCCATAGATGGAGGAACGAATCCACAGACGAGATGGAGGAACAAGTCCACAGATGGAGGAACCAGTCCACAGATGGAGGACAAGTCCACAGATGGAGGAGGAATGAGTCCACAGTTGGAGGATGAGTCCACAGATGGAGGAACGACTCCACAGATCGAGGAAACAGTCCACAGATGGAGGAACCAGTCCACAGATGGAGGAGGAATGAGTCCACAGTTGGAGGATGAGTCCACAGATGGAGGAAACAGTCCACAGATGGAGGACGAGTCCACAGATGGAGGAACGAGTCCACAGATGGAGGAACGAGTCCACAGATGGAGGAACGAGTCACGAGTCCACAGAGGACAGATGAGGAACCAGTCCACAGATGGAGGAACGAGTCCACAGATGGAGGAACGAGTCCACAGATGGAGGAACGAGTCCACAGATGGAGGGATGAGTCCACAGATGAATCCTTGAGCAGCTGCTGCCTGAAGGGGCTCATCAACGGTCCAATTATTACCTGCTCTTGTTCACCAATGAGACCAACACTCCGGTGCGATTTATAGTCCAGTCCAGTATCGTCAAATATCGTCAAAATCCCCGCATGTGTTCTTGCGTCACCTATTCTATCGTGGATGCATGCGGAGACTTGTGGAGACTTGAGACTGAAAAGTATCCCAGAATGCATTTCACATCAATGAGAGGAAGTGATGGCAGAGGAGAAAGTTGCAACTTTGTTGTTGCTTAATGGAACGTAGTTTTTAGATTATTTTTTGTGAGGATTCAGTTGTGACTTCAAAATTGTGGTTAAGTTATCGAGCTGGAGCCAATTTGAACATTTCCTCAGATTTTTTCTTTATTTTTTTCTGAAGTATAAAAAAATTAAGATTCATGTTTATAAACCCTTTTGACGTACTTGTTGAGAATTGACTAGTTCTTGAAGTAGGATCTTACTTCTGTGATACTAAGATACTATAACAAGACTTGCCAGCGTGTCTCCACTCGTCACAGTAATTGTCAGTGGCTCTTTTGCCAACACAGCAGACCGACACGCCTCCATGTGGTCAGGTGTTGTACTGCTGCACAGGGTGACTTTAAGAAAAATTGCAGTGAAGGTAAAAATAAACGGTTCAGCATTTTTGACCAGAAGTCTCAAAACCAGCAGCTCTGCCTCCCATTCCAGACCGAGAAACTAGCTGGGACGGCCTGCAGACTCCAGTTCACCTGCCTGAACGGCCAGAGGAGAGACAGGTGTGACCAATATGAGTCTGACCGATCTAAGACAACATCAGCTCGCTGCACCGCCACGGATGATCCTCATTGGCTGGAAAAAAAGCCAACGAGCCTCAACTTTCCATTAGACGGACGGGGAGAGGAAGGATGGCGTCGAGTTACCTGAAGACAAGGTCAGCTTCATGAAAAATTCAACAGGCGAGTCGCCGTCTCTGTCACAAAATCAAAACAGAGTCACGGGACGGAGAAGGTCCTGGTTCAATCTGGGACACGTTGGGTCTTTTTCACATGAACGTGAGTCTTCAGAAGACGGACGGAAACGTGAAACAACAGAGAGACCGGTGTCGGGTCTGAGTAAATGAGTAAAACTGTTCCCTTCAGGCTGAATGTGAATAAACACATTAATGTCATCATCACCTACATGCTGCGCCTTTAATCAGACAGTGGACTGCAAAAGTTTGGGCACCCCCCACTCGGCGTTAATGTTGCTGTGAGTGAAACGCTGATGCTTGTTTGTTCCTCTGGTTTTTGTCAGGATTTCTTTCCTTCCTCTTCCTTATTTCCTTCAGCTTATATCAGTGTTTTTCCGGCCACCACTCCTCCCCGATTGATCTCACCTGTCTCGTCAAGCCCGTCGGTACATAATCTGCTGCTTCCTCGCTAGGGGTCAGTATTGGCAAGGACCTCGCATTACGATATGTATCATGATACTTGGGTCACAATACAATATTATCTATATCTATATCTATATCTATATCTATATTATTATATATTGCGATATTCTACCCAGTTAATATCAAAATTAAAAGTAGAGATGAAAAAATGAAGTTGCTGTATATGTTAATCAGATAATATTGATCATTCAGAGGACAAACTGAGTCAAAACTATTTGCTTCAAAACAACTTTTTTATTGTTTATTATTAGTGTTTTTGAAAAAATTCGATATTAGGAGCTGAAAAATCGATATAATATTGGGCGGCCGAAAATCACAATATATATTGCCAAATCCATTTTTTTTTCACACCCCTATTCCTCACCCGTCTGCCAGCTTGTCGGGCTTAAAGCCCTGTTTTCTTGGTGTCGGTGCCCGTCTCCTGGCAGTTTGCTTCTGGGTTTTTTTTTTTTTTGGTATTTTGGTTTTTCTGCAGTGACTTTTGTTCAAAAGTGGGACATAATCACTGTCGGTCCTCAAATGACTCCACTGCTACGATCTTCATCCACAGCTGGTATTTACAAAAATAAGGCCCAAAAAAAACAAAGCCCGGAGCCAATCCCAGCTGCTAACTGGCCACAATGTCACAGAAAATTATCTCACAAAATAAAACTTTTGTTTGTCTGAGTTTGGGGTCAAGGGGACAGCAGCCAAAGCAGAAAGAGAAAAACATGAAGGAATAAAAGGAGGACAAATGAATGAAAATTATGCAATAACTATTGAAGTGTGTCATGGGACCTCCTCCCAGCTGGACACGAGTAAAAAGCCTCCCCAGGGAGGCGTCGTCATGCCTGGTCCATCTCAACAGGTTCTTCTCAACGACCAAGCTTCTCATCCCATCTCTAAGGAACGAGTAACTCATTTCGGCCACTCATACCCATGATTGTGTTCTTTTGGTCACTGAAACTAGAAGACTAGGAGACTAGGAGACCAGGACTTGGCTCAGCTCTCTCTCTCCAACCAGTACTAAGTCCACGCTACAGCAGAAGCTGCACTGATCCACCCGTCGATCATCTTAATGGCCTAGCTCCGCGCTATTTACAAGACCTGATAGCACGTTATGCTCCTAATAGAGCTCTCTGCTCTCAGAGTGCAGGATTACTCGTCGTTCCTAGAACATCCAAGAGTAGATCTGGAGGACGGGCCTTCTGCTACCAGGCACCTTTATTCTGGAACCAGCTACCAGTTTGGGTTCAGGAGGCTGATACCATCTCCATCTTTAAAACTTTAAAACTAAACTGAAAACATTTCTGTTCAGTAAAGCCTACAGTTAGTCTAAACTATAGTGTGTAGGGGCTAATAGTTATAGCTACAGTTTGTCTAAACTATAGTGTGTAGGGGCTAATAGTTATAGCTACAGTTAGTCTAAACTATAGTGTGTAGGGGCTAATAGTTATAGCTACAGTTAGTCTAAACTATAGTGTGTAGGGGCTAATAGTTATAGCTACAGTTAGTCTAAAACTATAGTGTGTAGGGGCTAATAGTTTATAGCTACAGTTAGTCTAAACTATAGTGTGTAGGGGCTAATAGTTATAGCTACAGTTTGTCTAAACTATAGTGTGTAGGGGCTAATAGTTATAGCTACAGTTAGTCTAAACTATAGTGTGTAGGGGCTAATAGTTATAGCTACAGTTAGTCTAAACTATAGTGTGTAGGGGCTAATAGTTATAGCTACAGTTAGTCTAAACTATAGTGTGTAGGGGCTAATAGTTATAGCTACAGTTAGTCTAAACTATAGTGTGTAGGGGCTAACAGTTATAGCTACAGTTAGTCTAAACTATAGTGTGTAGGGGCTAATAGTTATAGCTACAGTTAGTCTAAACTATAGTGTGTAGGGGCTAATAGTTATAGCTACAGTTAGTCTAAACTATAGTGTGTAGGGGCTAATAGTTATAGCTACAGTTAGTCTAAACTATAGTGTGTAGGGGCTAATAGTTATAGCTACAGTTAGTCTAAACTATAGTGTGTAGGGGCTAACAGTTATAGCTACAGTTAGTCTAATCTATAGTGTGTAGGGGCTAATAGTTAGTAGCTCAGACTAGAGTAGTTCGTCTTAATCACAGCTTCGTCATAGCTATGCTGCTATAGGCCTACGCTGCAGGGAGACGCCAACATGATCTGCTGAATAATGTCTCCACTGCTCTTCTTCTTTTCTTTGCCTTTCCTCCTCCCTTCCTCCTCCTCCTCCAGCTCATTCATAATTAACCTTGGAGCACCTTGTTACTGAAACTGTGCTCCATTTTCTTAACTTTCCTGTGGTTTGTTGTGCTGTTTTGCCCCCTTTTTTTCTCTGTGTGTTCGCAGGTCAGAGTTTCATGCTGACTTGCAGTTCCCTCCTCTGTCCATCCCAGCGTTTACCTCCACCTGTGTGTGCAGGTGTGTTCAGGGAGCCGGCTGGCGTGGTGACAGGTGACCTGGTCCTCTGGCCATCTCACCTCAGTGCTGCTACCTGGATCTGTTTATATTTATGTTTATGTGGTCATTATATTTAGTGTTTTTATATTTTTGTGTGCTCTCCTCTCTCTGTCCTCTCCCTCCTCTTTTCATTCTTTATCCAGCTGGTCTTCATCAGGAAGGTCCCTCCATATGATCCAGGTCCTACTCAAGGTTTCTTCCTCTTAAAGGGGAGTTTTTTCTTGCCACTGTTTGGCTTAAAGGTTTTTTTCCTCCCTCTGTGGGAGTTTTTTACCTGCCACTATCCTTGTTTAGGATTCAATATTATAATTTTAGCTAATGATATTTGCTCGGGGGTCATGGTCTGGGTCTCTGTAAAGCACCTAGAGATAATTGTGATTGTAACAGACGATATACAGATAAAATTGAATTGAATTGAATCTTCCTTCACTCATGACGAAGTCCTGGAGATGCTTAAACTCCTTAACCTGAGGCAACGCCTCAACTAAGAAGCATCATTTCAAGTAGAAGGAATCATCTGAATCCTGCAAAGCAGGAATAAAAGCGGCAGAGATTTTCGGTCAAATGCAACGTGGTGCCGTAGAACAAAGAATAAAATGACGTCCAATACTCTCAAACTGAAAAGGTGAAACTATGAAACAGTAAAAGACATTCGGCAACTAAAACAATTTCACACCAGTTTTGTTTCCTTTATATCTTCAAATCCAGAAACATAATTCTCTGCTGTTTTTTAATGTGGCAGTAATCTGTATCTGGAGGACAGTGAGCCTTGTTTCGTGGGACCGATGCGCCGCAGACGCACAATGAAGAGCTCTGTACGGCGTTAGCACATGAGGATCAGCTCATTTCCAAATATTTGGAGGTCGTTCGTGTCTCCCAGCAGACATCCGAGGTTGCACAACAGCTTTGCTGAACACACACGCCTCTGCAAACTCTAACTCAGAGGCCATGTGACCGTTTGTGGATGGCTTGGGAGCTCATAAATCCTTTCTGAGGGCCGTATTGATCAGATGTTCCCTCTCTGGTGGTGCAACGCCGCTACACGAACATGGCATGAATTACCCTCTGGGACCTCATTCATCAAGCACTCCTTTTTTTTTTTTTTTTTTTAAATATCTCCTTCCTCTTCCTCCTTAAGGAGAAGTGGTTTCATTGTTTCATGAGTGGCCTGCAGCCCTCCAAACGCTCATTAATAAAGATATTGTGCTTTAATCTTGCTAAAGGATCTTTCATGAACAGATTAATTCTGAGGATTTCTATCCAGATGTCACCAAAGATGCAGCACATGTAAAGTGGAGTGAAGCGCACGGACATATCGCTCCACGATGTCGCTGTCGCTTTATTATAAAGACTGATGTCCAGTCTCTTTTATTTTCTATTTAGTTTCTGTGTCTTGAAAGATTCCTCCCCCGACATGGATCCAAATAATCTTCTTTCTTCATGATGCTATCTTGCTATCTCTCGAAGAGCCTCATGCAGCAAAGCAGCCCCCCGCATCATGATGCTGCCGCCCTCGTGCTTCACAGTTGGGACGGCGTTCTGACGAAGCATTGAACCGCTTCGCCAACTGTATCGAGTATCATTTCATTCATTCATTTAATGCCTTGTTTTGGTGACATCTGGTGGTGAAATAGAAAAAGACGTCTTTAGAGAAGAAAGTAACTGAAACTTATGTGAATTATTGTGAAACCTTTGAATTTTTTTTTCTTTTTCTCCTGGTCCTCTCCAATATTTCAAGAGATCTTCGTGTCTTTCCTACTGAGAGCCGCGACCCAGCGTGTCGTAGACGTTTCCCTGCTTCAGCACACCTGGTTCACATGAGTGGATCGTCATCAAACTTGTCATCCAGGTCTCCGCAGTTCTGCGAATGACCCATTCACGTGATTCAGGTGCGCTGAAGCAGGGAAACGTCTAAGACGTCCAGGGTTGCGGCTCTCGAGGACCAGGGTTGAAGACCGCTGTATTGGAGGGTCTGTCATAGGGGTGTGAAAAAAAAAATCGATTTGGCAATATATCGCGATTTTCGGCCGCCCAATATAATATCGATTTTTCAGCTCCTAATATCGATTTTTTTCAAAAACATTAATAAAAACAATAAATAGGTTGTTTTGAAGCAAATAGTTTTGACTCAATTTGTCTGATGAACATTTACAGCAACTTGATTTTTCATCTCTACTTTTAATTTTGATATTAACTGGGTAGAGTATCGCAATATATCATGATATCCCGATATCATGATAATATCGTATTGTGACCCAAGTATCATGATACATATCGTATTGCGAGGTCCTTGCCAATACTCACCCCTAGTGTGTCACGTAGCCCTGGACCTCCGCTGCTGTGGAACTTCTCTTGGGTTCTTGCCATGTCATACTACCGACCATCGCCATCGAGCCTGAGATTTTCGCCGCCGCCATGTGGAATGACCCGTAGACAAGCTGCGGTAGTTTCGTCGTCCTCGGAGGGAAGAGGGTTAGCATCCGTCCTCGGGGACGCCAGAACTGCGCCCATCATCTGCTTCGGGGCGTCAGGAAGGTGCAAGTGTTCCTGCACGTTTTTTCTTTTGCAGCGGTGCTCGATCAAAAGTACGTCACTGCCTTCCTTGCTCTTGAGCATCGATCGCCGTGACCAGGTGTTTAACTGCTAAATTAAATGCATGTGCAATGCACGCAACACGCCCGACAGCTAATGTTCTTGGAGCGGCTGTCGTGTTGCATGCAGCATCAGTAATGAGGCATTTTACCTTTCCCTCAATGCCCCCTTCAGCCATGAGAGCCCTCGTGGCAGCTGCGACGTTGTCCTGAGGAAGTGGAAGTACTCCCAGAAGCATCAAAGCAGACTCTCCAGTCGAGCTCCGTCTTTCTCCGACTCATAGCTCTCTTCCACCATCTGTTGAAGAGCCTCTCTAGATGACAGAGTGTATGTGGAATCTAGCTTTGAAGCCCAGATAGATCATCTACAATAGTCAAAGGCTTCACAACAATATAGGAGTCATGGACTGGTTTGAACCGTTCACGTGATTCACTTGTTTTCCCACGAGCAAGCTTCAACGCAGTGGTTCATGGAAAATGCAGGTGTTTGATGCGCAAGTCCAAGCTTCGGCATCAAACAGTCATTACTCATTACTACGATCACAGTAGGTTTTCCATGAGCAGGGGTCTGGTTCAAAACCTCAGAGTCTGTTACGGAGCCTCCTCGATAACTTCAGCTGTTATGTCTCCATTACAGTCAGTGACGAGCCCAGAAGGATCCACTGAATTGGCAAACTACCCCTCCATACCACTTGGTGGTATGGTGGTACGGCAACACTCTCTGTCTGCCGACTGCAAAAAATATAAAAGATGGCAAAGAAGAACAAGGACAAAAAAAGATGGTTTGGCGGTGACAAATGAGACGAGACGACTTGTACTTGAAGGGGAGATCAAGTCAGCTGAACCTCATCTCCTGCCACCTGCATATCCATTCAGCACAGAGTCAACACCGACCCCCCCCCACCCCCCACCCCCCCCCCCCCCAGCAGTTTTTTAAATTTGTCGTTCGTTTGTTTTAGGGCCGGACTGAAATACTGACACCAAGGCAGGAACTGGCTTCAGCAGTGCAAAAGTTCCCAGAAATTCTTGCCGAAGAGCTGTTCCTGGTCATTGAGACTTCCTCCTAAGGCTACACCCTTCTTGGTGTGGGCTCCGTTGGTAGAGCGGCTCATCCAGTGACCGTTAGGTTGGTGGTTCAATTCTGGCTCCAGCTGTCCACATGTCAAAGTGTCCTTGGGCAAGACACTGAACCCTAACTTCCCCCCAGTGGACAAGCGGCCACCCACTGGTGTGTGAATGGGTGAATGAGAGGCCAATGCAAAGCACTTTGGGGGTACCATGATGGTTTACCCTTCTTGATTTCATCCAGCGTCTTCACAAGGACTCTTGTTGTCAGGGGCGGACTGGTAATCTGTGGATTCTGGAAAAGTCCAGAACAGCCGTCCCGTCTACGGCCATTGGCCCTGTTCAATAACCAAAATTTTCAGTCTATCAACTAACAGCAGGGGGCGCTATTAATGATCATTTATCAGATATAGGCCTAAAAAACAACAAAGCAGACTAACAATAGTGTTCTGTCAACAGAAAGATGGCAGCAGAAAACACACATGGATGGAAAAATTAAATACTAAAGAAAGCCAAGTAAGTTTGAGGGGGAAGATGTTTTTCCCATTTAGTCACTATTTATCTTTGTCTTCTCTTTCATGGTGCGTGGTGGTGTAATGTTTGTGGAATAGGCTACAAATGTTGTTTGAAGGATGATTGGTCGATTTGTACCCTAACTAACCACAGCAGCACTGCATTGGGATATTTAATTTTTAAAAATCAGTTTAATGTCAATGTCCTACAATAGTATTTCCTTGATTGTCTAGCTGGTTATGTGAGAGGACTCTCATCCCCCAATTTCCAGTGTTGTAATATGTTGTTTTGTCCCTTTTTAAACATTGCTTTCTCTGGATCCAATAAAGGCCACTAGTAGAAAATCTTTTAAAAAGATGCTGATATGACATCTAAAACATAACCTGTTAACTACTGCTGACCAGATGGTGAATAATCTCCTCTGTTGGGTTCATAAATGTGTAAATCTGATTCTGATGGAGTCAGTGTCCTCACCAGCCATGAATCTCTTCACATGTCACTGGTTAGGAGCCATTATTTATGTTTACATATCAGAACGTTTTCATTTCAAACAGAAAAGGGATGTTTTAAATAAATGTATGGTTTATAAAGCTACTTTGTCATCTTTGACTATCTTTGAGTATTTTTGCAGCATCAACAAGAGGCCAGTAGGGGGTCCTCTTTTTAGGTTTTTGGGTCACCCTAGCATTATATTAAAACTATAAAATGTGTCAAGGAGGTTAATTCTGACACAAAATAGACCTAAAAGTCTAAAAATGTAATGAGATTCAGGAAAACCAAATCTGTTTTATTTTTTTTGTCTGTAGCCTCGGCATCAAATAATATGTTTATCCAAAGTGTTAGAATGTCATTCCAAGTAATGCAAATAAACAAATGTTTAATCAAGCATATGTGATATAGATATAGATCATTTTTTCTGTTTAAAATGTAAGCATATAAGTACCTGTAAAATAGCAGTAAAAAAAAAACAATGTTTATGTTCATTTTTGTTTCGGAGATGCAAGTGATGTTTAGTCGTTCTTTAATATTAGTGTTCTTGAGTTCTTGTGTGGGTGTTCGTTAGGACAATGACAAGATATCACTATAGCACCCCCCCCCCCCCAACCGTTATTGGTGGGTCTACTTGGGGCATGATACTGCCACCCCCGTGCTTCACAGTTGTGATGCGCTCCCCCTTATAACCTTTCAGCAGTCAAACAGATCCACAAAGTCAAAACATCGGTCAAGAAATCAAGGGACAAGAATTGATGCACAAAAGTTAAAACTGTTCACAAGACAGCTTTGGTTCCAGACCGGCTCACAAAACTTTGTTTTGAGTCGGGTTTACCTGTATTGGCAAGGAAACTGGAGGAGAAACGGGGAGGGATCCCTGTCCAGGTGGGAAGCAGGTTTTTATGACTGTCGGGCCTCACTCGTGGCCGGAGCGGTTGTGCTTCCAGCTGTCATTCGGCCCCTGAAGCTTCTCTGAACTCCAGAGCCAGGAGGCCTTCAATCCGATTAGTCAAATCTGCTTCCGATCCCCAGCTTTAAACCTGAAACAAAAACCCTGAAAAAAAAAAATAAAAATCTCAAAACACTCACAATGTTCGTAATACATAAAGCACAAATCCACTGCATCCTGGGGTTAACCCAGGTTGCTTTTAACGTGAATACACTGAAATACCTGTAGGTGTATGTGTGTGTGCATGTGTGTTGGGGGGGGGGTTAATGTGCGAATGCCAGACAAACATCCGTATTTAGTTTCCATTTCCTCTTTATATGGAACCAGTGATGACTCATCGTTACAGAAAAGGTGTGAAACTCTCATTTTATTGTTTCACTGTTAAAGATTTGTTTTTTTCTTTTTTGACCAGCTTTGCGTAAAGAAACCAGGAATTCACCTTTTGGTAAATTCCTGGCGTCAGGTGACGGTAACCTGGCCAGCCGTGCACGATAACTTTGGGAAAAACCGTGTGTGGTGTCTGGTAAAGCTCCCGATCACAACGACTTCCACCAGTACAGACGGCACCAAACAAAGGCGGGGGCGGGCTTTGTGTGATGACTCACACAGGTGTGTTCAAGGGCCACGAGCACCTTCTGGAACGTCTGAGAATAAAGGCTTAACGTTTTTATCATTTTATTTATGCATTTTTCATCAGATAACGTGGCTTTTCCTGCCAATGTGGTGCTGCGCGGAGGTCCGAGAAGGCCTCAAAGTGACTCGTCAAAGACCCACGGGTCACCTCACCAGGGTTTGTCTGGTTATTTTTATACAGTCTATGTACCAGAGCTCAGTTGTCCGGGTTAATGATTCAAATCTTTGCACTGCATCAGGAATCAGGAGTCGGGGGTCTCCGTTAAGGCGGATCTGTGAGTCCTTTAACTGGCTGGCTGCTGAGTAGGCACACATGGCGAGTTGGAGGACTCACCGGAAACACCGCGGAGTCACCATAAACACTGCGGACTCACCGGAAACACCGCGGAGTCACCATAAACACTGCGGAGTCACCGGAAACACCGTGGAGTCACCAGAAACACTGCGGAGTCACCGGAAACACAGCGGAGTCACCGGAAACACAGCAGAGTCACCAGAAACACAGCAGAGTCACCGGAAACACCGTGGAGTCACCGGAAACACCTCGGACTCACCGGAAACACCGTGGAGTCACCGGAAACACAGCAGAGTCACCGGAAACACCGCGTAGTCACCGTAAACACCACGGAGTCACCGCAAACACCGCGGAGTCACCGTAAACACCGCGTAGTCACCGTAAACACCGCGGAGTCACCGGAAACACCGCGTAGTCACCGGAAACACCGTGGAGTCACCGGAAACACCGCAGAGTCACCGTAAACACCGCGGAGTCACCGGAAACACCGCGGAGTCACCGTAAACACCGCGGAGTCACCGTAAACACCGCGTAGTCACCGTAAACACCGCGGAGTCACCGGAAACACCGCGAAGTCACCAGAAACACCGCAGAGTCACCGTAAACACCACGGAGTCACCGGAAACACCGCGAAGTCACCAGAAACACCGCAAAGTCACCTGAAACACCGCGGAGTCACCGTAAACACCGCAGAGTCACCAGAAACACCGCGGAGTCACCGTAAACACCGCGGAGTCACCGTAAACACCGCATAGTCACCGTAAACACCGTGGAGTCACCGTAAACACCGCGGAGTCACCGGAAACACCGCAGAGTCACCGTAAACACCGCGGAGTCACCGGAAACACCGCGAAGTCACCTGAAACACAGCGGAGTCACCGGAAACACCGCGGAGTCACCGGAAACACCACGTAGTCACCGAAAACACAGCCGAGTCACCGTAAACACTGCGGAGTCACCGGAAACACCGCAGAGTCACCGTAAACACCGCGGAGTCACCGGAAACACAGCAGAGTCACCGTAAACACCGCGGAGTCACCAGAAACACAGCCGAGTCACCGTAAACACTGCGGAGTCACCGGAAACACCGCGGAGTCACCATAAACACCGCGGAGTCACCGGAAACCCAGGAGAGTCACCGCAAACACAGCAGAGTCACCATAAACATCGCGGAGTCACCGTAAACACCGCGGAGTCACCGGAAACACCGCGGAGTCACCGGAAACACCGTGGAGTCACCTGAAACACAGCCGAGTCACCGTAAACACTGCGGAGTCACCGGAAACACCGCGGAGTCACCGGAAACACCGGACCGGAAAACACGGAAACACCGCGTAGTCACCGGAAACACCGCGGACTCACCGGAAACACCGCATAATCACCAGAAACACAGCCGAGTCACCGTAAACACTGCGGAGTCACCGGAAACACCGCGGAGTCACCATAAACACCGCGGAGTCACCGGAAACACCAGCGGAGTCACCGGAAACACCGCGGAGTCACCATAAACACCGCGGAGTCACTGTAAACACCGCGGAGTCACCAGAAACACCACGGAGTCACCGTAAACACCGCGGAGTCACCGGAAACACAGCGGAGTCACCGTAAACACCGCGGAGTCACCGTAAACACCGCGGAGTCACCGTAAACACCGCGGAGTCACCGGAAACACCGCGGAGTCACCGGAAACACCGCGGAGTCACCGGAAACCCAGGAGAGTCACCGCAAACACAGCAGAGTCACCATAAACATCGCGGAGTCACCGGAAACACCGCGGAGTCACCGGAAACACCGCGGAGTCACCGGAAACACCGTGGAGTCACCTGAAACACAGCCGAGTCACCGTAAACACTGCGGAGTCACCGGAAACACCGCGGAGTCACCGGAAACACCGCGTAGTCACCGTAAACACCGCGGACTCACCGGAAACACCGCATAATCACCAGAAACACCGCGGAGTCACCGGAAACACCGCGGAGTCACCGGAAACACCGCGGAGTCACCGGAAACACCACTGACTCACCGGAAACACCACGGACTCACCGGAAACACTGTGGAGTCACCTGAAACACCGCCGAGTCACCGGAAACACCGCATAATCACCGGAAACACAGCGGAGTCACCGGAAAAACAGCGGACTCACCGGAAACACTGTGGAGTCACCAGAAACACCACGTAGTCACCGGAAACACCGCGGATTCACCGGAAACACAGCGGAGTCACCGGAAACACCGCGGGGTCACCAGAAACACCACGTAGTCACCAAAAACACAGCGGAGTCACCAAAAACACCGCGGAGTCACCGGAAACACCACGGAGTCACCGGAAACACCACGTAGTCACCGGAAACACCGCGTAGTCACCGTAAACACCACGGAGTCACCGGAAAAACCGCATAATCACCAGAAACACCGCGGAGTCACCAGAAACACTGCGTAGTCACCGTAAACACCGCGGAGTCACCAGAAACACCGCGGAGTCACCGGAAACACCGCGGAGTCACCAGAAACACTGCGTAGTCACCGTAAACACCGCGGAGTCACCGGAAAACACCACGTAGTCACCGAAAACACAGCCGAGTCACCGGAAACACCGCGGAGTCACCGGAAACACCGCGGAGTCACCGGAAACACTGTGGAGTCACCTGAAACACTGTGGAGTCACCGGAAACACTGCGTAATCACCGGAAACACAGCGGAGTCACTGGAAACAACGTGGAGTCAGGTCTACTGACTTCAGTGCAGTCAGTGACTCTAAATCACATGTGTCAAACACGAGGCCCGTGGGCACAAATGTGGCCCTGCCATGTGATTTTACGTGGCCCTCGAGAGCTTGTGTACTATTGCCTTAAATTTTAAACCGATATTTTAAGACTTGTGAAAGAGTGAAAGAGTATAATCTACGTCTGAATT
Organism: Hirundichthys speculiger; assembly: GCA_018398805.1. Taxonomy (NCBI): domain Eukaryota; kingdom Metazoa; phylum Chordata; class Actinopteri; order Beloniformes; family Exocoetidae; genus Hirundichthys; species Hirundichthys speculiger. The sequence goes on along the minus strand of JAGFBZ010000960.1, from coordinate 145,608 downwards.
TTGACAGAAAACATGGAAATAAATACAGAATCCGTTATTTAACAATATAATAAGGTGTAGTTTAATTTATTTTGAATTACATTGCATTTTATTACACTTATGTTCGGCCCTCAGTGAAAATGAGTCTGACACCCCTGATCTAAGTGATGCCGTATTTCCTCAAATAAATGCTTCTTTTTTCAGTTTAAAAGACGCCCGTGTACGACCGCTTCTTGGACAACGTCTCTGCAACTGCTGCGCGAGTCAGACAATCACAAGTCTGATTGACTTGTGATTGTGTTTTAGAGCTGCGTCGCTGCACGTGCTGGAGCCAAGCGTGATTTAGGAAAAACACCACAAACTCACTTGTAATGCACCGATTTTAACACTGTAAGAAGTGACCAAAAAAAATGTATAACTCCAGGCCAGCCGAACAAACTGTAGCTGTCCTGAAGGAACGACTGTAATCTATGGTCTTCTTTCAGCATCACGGTTTTCCCTCTGATTTTCCCTCTGATCTCTGAAAGCTGCAGTGAACGGACGTCTCCTGGTCGTTTTGAGGGTAACTGCTTCTTCTAAAACACAGGCCCCAAATGTCTCTTTGTTCCTCAACATAGATGAGTTATTAAAAAAAAAAAAAAGAGGAATGCTGTGGCCCATGTAGAGGAAAACTGTTATTGTACGTCTAATGGAAAAATCAGTGAGCTTTCCTACTCTGTTTTAGATCCATCCTTGAGACGTCTTGTTGTTGTTGTTTCATCACCACAAATACTTCATAATTTCCTCATGGACCTTTCTTAATGTCCCTATTCCAAAAACCACGATTCTTATCGATTACAGTGATCCCTTATTTTTCACGGTTAATGGGGACCGGAGCCCCCCGAGCCTAAATAATGTGTTTGAAATATGTTTAAAAACCGCAAAAACGTAGCGAGTCACTGCAGCGAAACAAGACAAAGGCTCAACTGTGGACTTTCTGTTACCTTCACAGCCTCTGGTCTCTGAACCGTAGTAAACAAACCGCTCTTTCATCTAACCTTGTTTTCATTCTGCCGTCCCACGACACACACACTACATTACCCATAAGGCCACACCATTACCCATAAGGCCACCTTCTTAAAGGGGCCAGGCTGGCTCACAACATTTGTTCGCAGTGAGAGAACGCGCACAACATCCTGTGATGTTTCCGCAATTTTTTCTTGATTTTTTAAAAAAATATTATATATTTCTGAAAAAAAAATGCGAATAACTAAAGCCGCGGAACTTAAAGCGCGAATTGGCGAGGGATTACTCTATTCAGTTCCACCTGTGAATAATCCTCCTCACTGTCAAACGCCAAATCCAAGTTGTTGAAAATGATTTTGAAAGTCTTTACAGACTGATGTGCACCAGCAGTTTCTTCTCTGAGACCATTGCTTGTGTCTTTCCCTCTTAGCACTGTGTTAATGCTGCCAAAACCTCCCGCCCTTTATGGAGGTCTTTGGTTCACAGAGGGTTTTTGACCAGAGACACCTGGCTCCGTAAATCCTGCTGGAGCCTGATTGGCTGGCTGAAGGAAAAGTTGAAGAGGCCGTGGTACCGGACCCACAATTCAGTTGGGCAACGGATGACGTCACCCCGTTCAAAGACTGTGGAGACGGACGCACACGACGCACGCGACATACACTAGTGAGCCGGTTTCAGGGGGTGCCTTGTGTTGCCAGGTGTGTGCAGAGATGGACTCCAGGTGGCGCTCAGGCGCCTGAGAGGTAGATTCAAGATCAGTCACGATGCTACAATTTCAAAACCAGCAGTCTCAAAAATGTGCCATTGTTCGAGAAAAAAATACCTGCAGTTCTAAAAAAAAACGTCAGCTTTGCTCATGAAAAATTGAGAATTTTTTGTCCTATGTTTGTTTTTGTTTTTTTTTGTTTTGTTTTTATGACAAAGTTGCAAAATTTGATAAATTTCCTTATCAACAACAAAATGTTAAAATTTGACTTTTAGGTGAAAGTCATCGTTTGTTGTAATATTGAGCTGAAAAAGTCATTATTTTTGAAAGTTTGCTAACAGAAAGCTGTATTTACAGGACGAAAAGGCTGCAGGCATCCGAAACTCACAGCTTTGCAACCTAAAATTGTAATTTTATGTCACAGAATTCACAATTTTGCAAAACTGTTAAATTTTGTGAGAATTTTTTTTTTTTAATAAAGCTGTGAAATTCACAAAAATGATTGATTTTAGGGCAAAAATGTCGCAATTATACAAAAATGAACAGCTTGACGACAAATCATTGTAATTTCATATCATAAAGCTGTACAGTCATGGAAAAAATGATTAGACCACCATTTTTTCTTCACTTTCTTGTTCATTTTAATACCTGGTACCACTAAACGTCATCATGTGACTAAAACAGACAGAAAAGAAAACACTGAATGCATAAAAGCAGTGTTTTTGGCAGTACAACGCCATAGCTATTGATGTAAAAACTTAAGTGATTTAGGTTATAATCAAGAAAACCATGGAAAATGGTAAGATATCAGCTCTTAAATAAAACTCTTATGAGCAATCTTTGTGGTTATCGTTATGTTTGTCCAAACAAATGTACCTTTAGTTGTACCAGGCATTAAAATGAACAAGAAACTGAAGAAAACAAGGGTGGTCTAATCATTTTTTCCATGACTGTATTTGTGCCAAAGTTAAAGCTGTAACTATTTGTAATAAAAGAATAAGTTTTGTTTTTGTGACATAGTTTTTTTTTTTTTTTTACCGAAAATGATTATTTGACGGAAGCCTCGATTTTTGAAATAAATGTCACAATCTTGTAATACTTCCAATTTTGTAACAATGTTTTTTTCAATATTATTACAAAAAAGTCCAAATTTTCTTTTTTTTTTTAATTCATTTAAATGTGTGTCTTTCTCTCTCTTCTCTTTTTACACCTTGGCAGAGTTTATGTTCGTGTTCATTTACTTTTACATATTAGAACCCAAGATGATGATGTGTTTGTAGAGGATTTTTTTATGTTAGGAAGAACAGGATTAAAAGAGGACGTGCACACATATCTGTGGCTAAAATCTAAATAATAGTATAATTATAATGAAATGGACCACATGTGAGTCTGTATCGCGACACCTCCGGAGCCTGAGCGGCTCCATGACGCGACCTTGAGATAAAACCTCGCTTTTCTTGTCGGTTGAGCCGCTGAATTCAAAGCACGTGCCGTTTTAACGATGTAAAGACGCGCATCGTTTCTATACCTGCACGAAAACAGGCTAAACCTGGGAAAAGCGGGCGTTTATGACGTTTATAAACACGGGCGCGTCGCCTGTCAATCATCCGCCGGTCCCTTCGATGTGGGGTTTGTTGTAGTGGGACGTACCATTCACGGCTGCGCGGGGGGGGGGTGGACGCAAGACGTAAATATTCTCATTTTCATCGAAACCTTAAGAATAAAAACTCTTACAAAGCTGCTTATTGTTTAAAGTTGAATCTGTGAGCCGTAGCAGGTGAAACATCCGAGAAATATGAGCCGACGGCGGAGCGGCGTCGCTTCCCGGGAGCCGGACCTCCCCCGCCGGCGGGACCGGACTTCGAGGCGGCCTGCTGGAAGACGTCGGGCGCTGAAGTGTGAGGTGGTACACACACCGGTCCGAGACCAGAGAGTGATGATGTCTGCCCCGTGCATGTGCTCCCACAATTTCATTCCTTGAGACCCGTTCAGAAAAAGACGGCTGCTGATACGCACAGGTGAGCTCCGCGTTTTTACAGGTGTGTGTGTGTGGGGGGGGGGGGGGGGGGGGGGGAGGATCTCGGTCGGGTCTGTGATGTGGATCTGTCCGACTGGGAGGCATGATGCTGCTGCTGCTGCTGCTGCTGGCCTCGCGGATGATGAAACACCCTCACATGGACGCGTGAACGGCGCGCGGGAGGCTTCACGTTAATTTATGCGCATCCTTCGTGGAACAAAATGTGCCCGGATGGAACAAGAGGACGCATGTTTGCTGGGACTCCTTTATTTTTATTGTTTAATCGGTTACAGTTCTGGCCTTTATTCTCACTCGCTGGTCTCATTGTTTCTGAGGCATGGTGTAAAAAAAAAAAAAAAAAAAAGAAAAGGAGTGAGAAATAAAGGACAAAAGGCGTTGATCCGGGTTATTTGCTGAGCATCACCCGTCTCTTTTTCTCTCCCTGAATTATGAAACGGCGGCCTTTGCCTCGCGCAACAACCGGGCTAATCTGGGAGGGAATCTACTAATCAATTAATCCCACGCGCTGTGGCGGAAGGGGGAGCGCGCGCTGCGGCCGCTGGCCTCATCCCGACAAAAAAAAAAAAAAAAAAAAAAATCATCCAGGAACATTATGGAGGGATGTGAGTGTCAGAAACGAGGTGTGTTTTACAGAAAACGCAGCAGGAGCGGATGCTGAGATTTATCGGACTGGATGCTGCGCACCGGCGCGCGCCCACACCCACGATGAGTCCGGTTTTACCGTCAGCGGTGAATCACGCGACAATAAATGGGGTTTTATAGGGAAAAGGAGGAGGAAAACCCGGAGGACTGGTTTCACACTGGTTCCACAGAACCGCGGTGAAGTTGGTTTAAGGTTGCGCTCTGTTGATGTTGCGGGATTTTTTTTTTCCCCAATATTTTCCTGCGCCACGTGATCCATTGATAGATGGATGAGACACGCCTGTTTCTGTTTGCATTTCAGCGCCTATCTCATTTCACATTTTATATTTTTGTGTTAAAAAAAGAGGATTTTTAATTCTTTCTTATTCATTTTTTTGTCTTTAAATTGCTTTAAAACCATGTGAGGTGGAACTGCAGTTCTGTGAAATATCTCTTTGCCTCAAGGCTTTATGACACAGTGACTCCAAACCTGAACTCAACTACAACAGATAAATGACACACATCTGTTTTTATGTAATTCAGGGAGTTGATCTGCTGTAGTAAAAAAAAAAAAAAAAAGTTTTATCCCATTCTGACGTGGTTTTTCTTTCTTTGTTCCCACATCACATGACCACATACTGGAGACAAACGAGAGCCGTCCGTTTTTATTGCATTCGAACGCTTATTTTATTTCACGTCCGTTGTTCGTATGAGGCAAATGGGATTTGTCAATCTCTCTCTCTCCTTATTTTTTCCATTTATTTCTTGGAGACCAGGTGAGTGACTCTGAGCCCGACTCGTCTTTCTGAGACCCGTTACCGCAGAACGCCAACAGGACGCACCTGTTCGCACCTGTTCGTGTCACATTTAAGCATTTCTGTCATTTTACTGTCATTCTTTCCTCTTAATTCATTTTCTTTACCAGTGAGCTGTAGGGGTGAGTATTGGCAAGGACCTCGCAATACGATATGTATCATGATACTTGGATCACGATACAATATTATCACGATATCGCGATATTCTACCTAGTTAATGTCAATATTAAAAGTAGAGATGAAAAATCAAGTTGCTGTTTATGTTCATCAGATGATATTGATCATTCAGAGGACAAATTGAGTCAAAACAACCTATTTATTGTTTATTAATAGTGTTTTTGAAAAAAAATCGATATTATATTGGGCGGCCGAAAATCGCGATATATTGCCAAATCGATTTTTTTTTCACAACCCTAATGAGCTGTATTTTAGCACTACCAGCAACACCAAGGCACATCTGCAGGGCTGTCTCTGCAACTTCGTTGCCTTGTCGTTGTTCAAACCCTTTAAAATGATTAATTGCGATCCATTAATGTGTTTAGTCAAAATTTAGACCGAGCTGCTGAAAACATATCTGGCTCAAATAAAACTGAAAACTTCTTCTTTCTACAACTGGCATCTTCGGTTTGGAGTCACTGGGTCTGATGGTTTGAATTCCCTTGAAAAAATATCAATTTTCCTAATAAAAAGTATGAATATAGTAATGGTGTGAAAAAAAATCGATTTAGCAATATATCGCGATTTGATATAATATCGGTTTTTTTAGGAAAATGATTTAATTTTCACATTTAAATTGTTTAAAATTTAAATGTGCAAAAACACTAATAATAAACAATAAGTAGGTTGTTTGGAAGCAAATAGTTTTGATTCAGTTTGTCCTCTGAATGATCAACATCATCTGATGAACATATACAGCAACTTGATTTTTCATTTCTACATTTAATTTTGATATTAACTGGGTAGAATATCGCAATATATCGTGATAATATCGCCAATACTCACCCCTAGAATATAGAAAATAAGGCATCAGGTGCAACACAAAGAGGTGTGTTTCATTTGAATCTTGGAGCACTTTTATTCGGCTGAGGTTTGGAGTTACTGGGTCTGATGGTTTGAATTCCCTTGAAAAAAATATCGATTTTTCTATTTAAAAGCATGAATATATAAAAGAAGGCGTCAGGTGCAACACAAAGAGGTGCGTTTCATTCGTATCTTGGAGCACTTTTATTCGGCTGAGGTTTGGAGTTACTGGGTCATGTGACGTGGAGGTTGTACTGGAGGAAAGTCCTGCAGGAAGTGAACGTCTCCAACCTAAAACTGACTTCACCAGGGGTTTTATTTTGATTTTCCCCCAGATCATTGAGGGTCTTCTCCCTCTGGGAGTCTCGGAAAGAAGAGCATGTTTGGGTCCGTATGCAAATGGCTTTGTCTCTTTAATTATGCAGGAGGCTGGAAACGTGAGAGAGTTTCCGCTCCCCCGCCTCCACCTGTCTCTGACAGCGTCCAAAAACCGAGCCGGCGCTCGCGGCGGTGACCGAGAAACAACCGATCCGCTCTAATGTCCCCGCCGGACGACGTAACTGCATCCTTAGAACCAGAATTATACTGTATTGATTGTTACTTCTGCTGGTTTGCTGCTCTGGAGCTTTCGGGAGTGTGTTGACACAACGCCAGAAGGGAAAGAAACAAGCAGTCGTCTTAGAGATGCAGAGTCTGGCTTCATGACATGATTTACCGAAGTCAACATGTTGTTTTTTGTGGGGTCATAAAAAAGGAAATGAAGTGAAAAAAACTCACAGAGCTCAAACTTTGAGCTTTCGTTTCACTTGTATTTGCTGTTTTCTTGATGCACCTTTTCTGCTTCTGCTCCTCAGATATCTGGTGATGATGAAGAAATAATCCACTTTATATTTTCTCAACCTCTACAGACTGTCTTTTAAAAAAAAAAAAAAAAAACTGTCTAAAATCCCACGGGACCTTGAACTCAAGCGACCCAGACTCGCACCTTTTGTTTTGCACAACTTCCTAAGTGACTTTTCAGAGGCGCAGCCCCCCCGCAGCCCCCAGCCCGCCAGCCCCAAAGACGTTCCACCCCGCGCCCTCGTTTGCTTTGTCAAATGCCCAAAAACAGCAAGGCCGTCAAGAGAGAGCTTGACGACGATGTCACGGAGTCTGTCAAGGACCTGCTTTCCAACGAGGACGCCTGCGATGATTCCTTCAAGAAGAGCTCGCTGATCGTCGACAACGCTGACGGCGACGGGAAGGAGTGCGATGTGGAGGAAGGGGGCTCGGACAGCGAGGAGGAGGAGCGCCCGGCCTGGAACAGCAAGCTCCAGTACATCCTGGCCCAGGTGGGCTTCTCTGTAGGCCTGGGCAACGTCTGGAGGTTCCCCTACCTGTGTCAGAAGAACGGAGGCGGTGAGTTTCATTCGCTCCTTCAGCGAGACGTAGGGATGGGGATTGATAATATTTTTCCGATTCCGATTCCATTATCGATACTGTTTAACGATAATGGAATCATGGAATCGGAATCCATTCCGATTCCATTCCATTATCGGAATCTATTCCTGATTCCATTCCATGGAATCGGAATTGGAAAAATCTTATCAATTCCGATTCCGATTCCATTATCGATACTGTTTAACGATTCGATTCTTTATCGATTCTCTTATCGATTCTAATTTGGTGGAAAAGAAAAACAAACAGTTTTATTAGCATCATTTTTTTTTTTTTTACTTAGAAACTTACAAACTCAACAGCGAAGGTCAAAAGAGGCCCAAAGCCTGGATAACGTGTTAACTGTTGTAATATGTAACTGTGCAAATACACAAGAATGTGGAACATTTTACTAACAGATTTTTCCTAATAGAAATGAAAAAAATCTCCCTTTTAATAGGATATATGAGCTCACTAAGCACTCGAAAATAATAATAAAGAAAGTTAAATACTATCAAATACAACAGAACAGTTCATAGTACAAATCTGTAAATACTATGAAGAATTAACAATTCTTTAGCAGTTAAATAATCATGTCTTCCAGCCTCTGAACCAGCCAGACTCTCTCTCTCGTCACGGTCATCTTCTAAATGTGATGCAGAAGGCATTCGTTTAATAGCATAGCGCTAATGTTATAGCGTGTTTTACAAAGAAGCACATAGGCAGCGGGATAGCTACTAACCAGAGTTACCAGAGGTGATCTTAGCTTGGCTACTGCTGCTGGGTTGAGATCCATCAGTCCGAAGCGTCAAAAACACGACACTCGTTAGCATGTTGTGTGTTCAAATGTTTCTGCATGTTAGCCGTGTTCCCTCCCGACGCTGTTATCTCCACTTTACAATGACTGCTAGTTGCCTTGTTGCCATCTTTCTTTGGTGAAGTGAAGCCAAACTTTGGAGCGTTTGAACCTGGGTGGACATCATTGTTGTTTACAACTGCAGTGCATGGGTTTTTTTTTTCAATAGATCTTTATTGACAGAAAGTACAAACAATACAAAGGCAATTATTATCAATGTATCTTCAAACAAACAAGAGACCATCAGCCAGGGGGTAGGCTGCTAAATAAATACTGAGAATAAGGTGCACAAACTGCAATGCGCGTGCTAAAAACGACGTAATGTTAATCACTTAAGTGCTTTCTGGAATTGACGTAACTTGCGTAAATTACGTGAGATTCGTGCTGGTTGGAATCGATAAGAGAATCGCTGGATAAACTGCCAAACGATTCCATGGAATTGAAACACACGGAACCGGTTCTCTACAGGAACCGGTTCTCTACAGGAACCGGTTCTCTACAGGAACCGGATCTCTACAGGAACCAGTTCTTGATTCCCAACCCTAGCGAGACGTCACGCGCTTGTTTTAGTGCTCCACGTGTTCGTTTACAGGCTCCAGCGGCGGAATCGTATTGGCAAGGACCTCACAATATGATATGTATCCATGATACTTGGATCAAGGTGCGATATTATCACGATATCGCAATATCACGATATATTGCGATATTCTACCAGTTAATATCAAAATTAAAAGTAGAGATGAAAAATCAAGTTGCTGTATATATTCATCAGATGATATTGATCATTCAGAGGACAAATTGGGTCAAAACTATTTGCTTCAAAACAACCTATTTATTGTTTATTAGTGTTTTTGCACATATACATTTTAAACAATTTTAAATGTGAAAATTAAACAATTTTCTTAAAAAAATCGATATTAGGAGCTGAAAAATCGATATTATATTGGGCGGCCGAAAATCGCGATATATTGCCAAATCGATTTTTTTTCAAACCCCTACTCTTTGTTAAATTGTTTGAAGCACGTCTGCTCCTAATCAGCCAATAACTGTATCCATTAATGGGTATCGTTTGTTTCGATGTTGATACCAGAACGATACCTCGTCTGCGATACAGATACCTTTTTTTTTTAGAATGTAATAAAATTTCAAGGTAAAGGAAGTTGCATTTTTCAGCGTCGTGCACAGACATAGTTGGGGCACGTTCAGTTTAGAAATATCTGCAGGACGACTTGATTTAATTAAAGTCATTTATTTCTACAATCTTAGCAACGCTTGGGAAAAATCAACTTTTTTTTCCTCAGAAAGCATCATTTTGTTGCAACGTTTATCGTAAAAGTTAAGGCTTTTTGCTGTAAGATCACAACTTTTACAAAACCACAACTTTTTAACTGAATATTCGGACTTTTATTTTTTTTTTTGCAGTAGAACACTGCGTTAAATTCCGACCTCGTCTTAAAATCTGGGATTTTGTACGATTGCAGCTTTCTGTCCCGAAACCAAGAACGTTCGAAAAATATCTCAACTTTTCTTTCTGTTTTGCAACGCTGACTTTCAGACATGAAATAACAACTCTGTCGCAAAATGGAGGACTTTGTAGATCTGCAGCTTTCTGTCCTTCAGACGGCTTCAGACATATCGTGAAGTCGCACGTTTCACAAAGTCGTAAAAGTTGCAGCTTTGTGTCCTGCAAATCACAGATCTTTACCGTTAAATTTAGGATTTTACAGTAGAGCGGTGGCAATGTCGCTACACAATAAGTATTTCGATACTCGATACTTCCGGAGTGATCCGATCTTTTAGCCGTAGACTTCATGCCGTAGAAGATACGCACTTGTCATGGACACAAAAATCCAGCCTCGTGCAGCCATCATGGAGACTGTTTTTTTTTTTTTTTTTTCTTTACCAGGCTGTAAATATCTTTAATCCTGCTGTAAAGTTGGATGTTTCAGAGCCGCCCCCTGGTGGCCAGTCAGAGAACTGATTGTGGGGTGCAGGTGCAGAGGAGCCGGGCTCCTCTCCACGTCCTGAAACAGATGTTTCTGACTGACACCAGGGATCAGCTGGGCCTGTCAGAACCAGACCGTCCGCCGAACGTCCGCCGACGTGGCCCGCAGTCGTCACGTCGCCGTTGCTGTTCTAATAATAGCGCCGTGGCGTCTTCGCGGCAGGATCGGGCCCCTGCAGACTGCCGCTGCGATAATACGCTCAGGTGCGTGCTCCGGGAAGGTGGCGAGGCGCTGCTCTTCCCACAGGGAGATTATATAAAGCCACCTTCTGCCTCCTGAAAGCTGATTAAATGAAACCGTCTCAGACAGGTTTGTCTGGCAGGATACAAACTCTGTTGTCATTGGATGTGTCTCAATGGGCTTTACAGAGAAAACCAATGATGGGCTGTGGAGGAACACCTGGAGGAACACCTGCAACCGGCTGGGTTAACTGATGACACTTCAGTGGGATGATGGGGGTTTTATGAAAGTCTCTGAGAAGTTAAGGCACATGAAAATACTTTATTCATCCCAGAAGGGAAATTCAAGATGTGTCCCAATGTGGCCCGCCACGTCATTTTATGTGGCCCTCGAGAGCTTGTGCATTATTGGCTTAAATTTTAAACCAATATTTTAAGACTTAAAATAAGCTTATACCGCTTTAAGAGCATATTGACAACAAACTGCATCTCCTAAAATGCATTTCGTCATTACCCACAACGATAACAGTATATCACCATGAGCAAGACATCAAGACGATTTTCAGAACTGATGGACTTGAGAAAGTCCATCAAACTTTACAAACTAGCCCCAACATGTCTTTTTTGTTATGAGGCAGTGTCAGTCGTGAAAGAGTATAATCTACGTCGGGATTTTGACATCAAACACGGTGCATGCTAAATTTGCTAAATTAGCCCACAAGAAAAACGCTCCCGCTTCTGACACCAAGTTAATGGATACTCTCAGTCACCTGTGCGAAAGCAGGGTTACAACCACAAACCCTGATATTAATATAATAATGACTTAAATATTTGAAACTTGAATACATACATAATAAGATGTGGTTTAATTTATTTGGGTTTACATTCCATTTTGTTACATTCATGCTGTCAATCTGGCCCTTCCAGGGCCACCATGATGCTGATGTGGCCCTCAGTGAAAATGAGTCTGACGCCCCTGAGTTCAGGTGTTCAGAGGTTCAGTCATCTGAGGGAAGGACTGTGTCTGCATTAGAGAGCTCTCACATCTGGAGCGGGAGCATCAGCGCTGAGAGGCGTCCACAGACCGACTCCACGACAAAACTGTGGCTCTGAGGTCAAAAGAGTCCGAGCTGGCCCCGCCTCCAGTCCCGCCTCTCACCAGCTGAGAACAGCTGGACGAGCCAGAAAAACTCCAGCCAAGGAGGTCCAGGACCGTGGAGCAGCTCCAGCGCTGCTGGACTCCTCAGCTCCAGACGCTCAGAGGAGACGGGCCGCTGCAGAGCAAATCTCAATTATAATTAACCGACGAGCCAAATTAAACTCGGCACGAAAGCGCGTGGACGCCATCATGAGAGCCGCTGCAGCTCAGAATCTATTACAGCGTTGGCGTGAGTAGGAGAGTCGAGTAACTCAGTGGGAAAACGCACAACCCGAGGATTAAAGCTGTTAACCATCTAAAAGGAAAACGGTGGAGTAATTAATCCAGGTTTAACGAGCGTCGTTGCAGCAGGACCGTGTTTGTGTCGGAGGAAGTCTTGTACCCCCCCCCGTCGTGTTTTCAGCTCAGTTTTTTAAATTACTCCTCCCACCTGCTGCGTTCGTCTGTAATTTGATTAAAACGACAGATCAGGATCGTCCACATGTGTGTGTGTGTGTGTGTGTGTGAGTGTGTGTGTGTGTTCCTGTTTTCCATCTCAGTGAGGACCGCCGTCAGACTCAAACCCTGGAAGTGAGGACTCTGTCGCTCCGAGGACCCGTGACCCGGTCCGGCAGGTCACGGCGGTGAAAATCACAGGAGACGCGGCCGCGCAGACGTGCACGTTTGTGCGCGTTCCGGTGTGCTGTGATGTGTGGACCGAGACGAGAATCAGAGCGGCTCGTTGTTTCATCGACGTGCTATCAAAGTCCCTGGAAGAGAGAACCTGTCGAGGTTTGAGACAATAGAAACCAGAGGGGGGTCTCTGATGTCAAAGCCTCTTCCCAGGATGCAAACCAGAAATAGACGTTTTAATATTAGAAACCAGTTGCACACGCCTCTTAAAACAACGCCTCTACACGCTGGCTTCCTGTCTATTGTCCCTCCCATTGAGGCAGAAAGAGGGAGGGACGGCGTGACTCGGGAGACGCCCCGTCTGATGAAACATCGGCGGCGTGTTGAAACAGAGACGAAACCAGAGGTGGTTTTGACGCTGTCATCTGTGACTCACAGCAGACGCCGGCGGATGTCGAGGGGAAAGGCCGCCGCCCGGGTTTCTGCAGCGTCACAGGTTTCTGAAACCCCTCATCACCCGCACAGAAACTTTCAGCGTGAGCAACAGTAAAACCTCGTTGCTGCTTTCTGTGTTTAGGGTTTTTGGTTGTTTTTCCCTGCTCATGTAAGAGGAAAATAAAAGCCATATTCTTTTAAAAAATGAGCAACCGGTGATCATTTTAGTTTTTCTCGGTCCCCGGCGCGTCCCGGCGTGCCTCCAGAGATGCACCCCTCATTATCGGCGCCCGTCCTGACGTCTGTAATTCACCGTGAACGTTAATCCCGGAGAGGAATGTCCTCTTTCAGAGTAATCCCACAGTCATTTAGGGTAATTTCAGGGTGTTGGCGTCTCTTTCCTTGTGTGGTTTGATTGCACCACACGCCAACTGAGACGTGATGTCACCTGTTGTCTGGATGCAACAGCGGCCCTGACGTGGTCTCTGTGCTGTTTTCTGACCCCCCCCTGCAGGAGCGTACCTGGTGCCCTACCTGATCCTGCTCATACTGATCGGCATCCCGCTGTTCTTCCTGGAGCTGGCGGTGGGTCAGCGGATCCGCCGGGGCAGCATCGGGGTGTGGAACTACATCAGCCCCCGGCTGGGGGGCATCGGCTTCGCCAGCTGCGTGGTGAGTGGGGCGCCGGGGGGTTGGGGGGGGTGGCGGGATGCTCCCTCCACCATAGTCAATCCAGCTTCAAGCACTTTTCACACAACAAAAAGTGATTTTCAGAATAAAAGCAGGGGCAGAAGGAATGGTTTTAATTAATAAGGAGAAGAAAAAGGCACAATCACGAACGCACCCAGACCCATAACGGTAATTTAAATAATAACAGAGTCGGGGCGGCGTTTCCTCCGTTTCTGCTTATCTGACACCGAAGGATCTCTGAGAGAAAACTGAAGAAACCCTCGAGGAACCCGTCAAACAGGTGAACAGGTGAACAGGTCTGAGTGAGAGCTGGGCCGAGAATAAAGCAGTGAATTGAAATATTTTGAGAACTGAATATGAATAAAAGTCTGTCACTTGTGGGTTCCTCTTTAGAGGTCCCACTGAGGATTCTGTGTTGTGTCTAAGGGTGAGAAAAAAAATCGATTTAGCAAAATATCTATTTATTGTGTGTATATATATATATATATATATATATATATATATATATACACATGTAGCTTGTAACATCGGCATCGTAACGTCAGCATGGTGGAAAGTGGTGATGGCACGCAGGACATTCACCAACCTACTAAAATGATGGAATCAGAGGTCTGGGCATATATATATATATATATATATATATATATATATATATATATATATATATATATATATATATATATATATATATATATATATATATATTAGGGCTGTCAAAGTTAACGCGTTAACGCGTGATTAACGCAAAATAATTTTAACGCAACTAATTTTATTAACGCGCGATTAACGCGGGCCGGCCGTTGATCTACAATAGTAGAGAGGAGAGTACGTGTTGCCTCCAGTCTTCATGAGCCTCGGGCCCCGCCGTGGTTGTAGTCCTGTAGTCCTCCGTTTGTCAAAACAGGAAGTCAGCTGGAGTCGGAGTCCCGACTACTGAAATATCACTTGACGGCTAATCAGAGCGCTGATGCAGAGAGCCCCCCCCTCGTTTGAAGCAAACTGCGAAAATATTTTGTATGAAGAACATAAGAGAAAATATTGAGTATATATATATATATATATATATAATATATAATGGATTTGGCATTGCAGCAATAAATAAACATGCATTTGTTTTGCATAAAGCAAGCATTTGTGTACTCTCATATTAGGCAAGGCAACTTTATTTGTAGAACACAATTAGTACACAAGGCAATTCAAAGTGCTTTACAGATGCATAAAAATCACAAGAAGGCAAATAGAATCATTCCATACAAGCATAAAAAAAAATCAATAATAAATAAAATTAATTAATAAAAAAATTAATTAATTAAATAAAAAATGAAGAGTGCAGATAAAATCCTTCCAGTCATCATCTTCACATCTAAACAGAACTGTTTTCAGTCTGGATCAGAACATTGTCAGAGTTCAGGTAGTCTGGAAGACTATCAAGGTCCAGATTTTAGGAGCATAAAACTGAAATGCAGCTTCACCTTGTTTAGTCCTGACTCTGGACACCAGCAGGAGACCACTACCTGAGGTTCTCAGAGTCCAGGTTGGTTCTGATGGATCTAACATGTCAGAGATGGACTTTGGAGCCATGAAGAGACTTGAACACAAGTAGAGCTGTTTTAAAGTCTATTCTCTGAGTGACAGGAAGCCAGAGACCTCAGGACTGGACTAATATGGTCGTATTTCCTGGTTCTAGTCAGGACTCGTATTAATAAGAGTAATACAACTTGAAAAAGATCTGTATAAGGTAGATTTAGAACAGAAAAAAATATGTGATTAATTTGCGATTAATCATGATTAACTATTGACAGTCATGCCATTAATCTGATTAATTATTTTGAGAAATTGACAGCCCTAATATATCTATATATATATATATATATATATATATATATATAATATATATATATATATATATAAATGTAGCTTGTAACATCGGCATCGTAACGTCAGCATGGCGGAAAGTGGTGATGGCACGCAGGACATTCACCAACCCGCTAAAAATGATGGAATCAGAGGTCTGGGCATATATATATATATATATATATATATATATATATATATATATATGTATATATATAAATTTTTTTTAATAATGCAGAGGGACAACTGGTGGAGGACAATTATTCTGTCTGCAGAGCACTTGTTTACATTTTATTGTGATTTGTACAAGCAACTTGAAGGAGCTAAGGCTAATGCTTCAAGCTACTGAGATGTTTGACCAAGAGTAACCTAGTCGACGCGCTTCGCTAACTCACATTTTGTAAACGTTACCGTTGCGTGTTGATCGAAAAAGGACCGGAACGATGTTCTTCTGATGCAGTTAAAATCTTAATTTATTTCATTAACTGATCCGACAACCATAACGCCGCCAGTTAGCGCCACTAGGGGTTGTAAAAAAAAAAAAAACTGATTTGGCAATATATCGCGATTTTTGGCCGCCCAATATAATATCGATTTTTCAGCTCCTAATATTGATTTTTTTTTCAATTTTTTCAAAAACACTAATAATAAACAATAAATGGGTTGTTTTGAAGCAAATAGTTTTGATTCAATTTGTCCTCTGAATGATCAATATCATCTGATGAACATATACAGCAACTCGATTTTTCATCTCTACTTTTACTTTTGATATTAACTGGGTAGAATATCGCAATATATCTTGATATCACGATAATATCGTATTGTGACCCAAGTATCATGATACATATCGTATTGCTAGGTCCCTGTCAATACTCACCCCTAGTTGTGTCTCGGTTCGGTTGGACTCCAGTTAGCTATTTGACGTAATGAGTCCACGGGGGTCACTTCCAGAGCTGCGAATGTTTAGTCACCCCGATGCTCTCTCCCCCGCAGGTTTGCTTCTTCGTGGCGCTCTACTACAATGTCATCATCAGCTGGAGTCTCTTCTACTTCTCCCAGTCCTTCCAGCAGCCCCTGCCATGGCACGAGTGTCCGCTCGTCAAGAACAAGACCAGCACATGTAAGGCGCGGATACTTCTCGGGAGGGGGGGGGGCGGTTCTGTGTCCCGGCGTCGGTCCGGCTAACGCTTTCAACCCGCTGTGGTTCTTGTCTGCAGACGTGGTCCCGGAGTGCGAGAAGAGCTCCGCCACCACCTACTACTGGTACCGCGAGGCCCTGGACATCTCGGACAGCATCTCCGAGGGCGGAGGACTCAACTGGAAGATGACGCTGTGCCTGCTGGCCGCCTGGTCCATGGTCTGCCTCGCCATGATCAAGGGGATCCAGTCCTCCGGGAAGGTTAGCGTGGTTCGGTCAGTCCACATGCGTAGTTCAGGGGTCATCGCGGGGCTCCGTGTTGAGAGCACAGGAGCAAGATGGCCTGTGGAGGCCTCGGCAGCGGCCCGCCGATCCTGGCAGCTTGGCCCAGATAGCCACTCAAGTACAAATCTGGACTGCGGCGGCCCGTAAAAAGGGCCTTTTTTTTCTGAAGCACGATTAGCTCACGATAGTGAGCTCTGCAGCGCGCGCTCCTCTGCGTGACGGCCTTAAAGCGACCTGACAGATTTCTCCTAACAACGTCGTTTGGGCTGTAATTTCCCGCAAGCTCATGTGATCCGGCGGGGATTTGCGGCCCGGCTCACGTTAGCTTAGCGTAACAGAGGTGACAGCAGCGTGACTCGCGCCCGGAAGGATTAGCACGCCGGCTCGAGGTTTTTGCTTTTAAACCGACTCGGCCCTTTTATCTCCTCGTACAGGTGATCGTCATCATCACGCATTCTTCTCGTGTCACATGACCAGCATTAGCCATGCATTTCTGAGCAGGAAGCTTTGATGTGCAAGTGTTTTTTTTTTTTTTTAAAGGCTGATTAAAACTTAAAGAGACGCATCGCGGTGCTTGTTTCAAAAGTTTACACAGTTTCTTGGGTTGTTAATGGGACGCCTGCATCTCAAAGTACCGCAGAAATACAAGACAGCTGTAGGCTGTATAAAAAGAACTGGACAAATCCCTTGTTATGTCACCTGTAGGTTTTCTGTAGAGTGCATTTGAAGCCTTAACTTCCTCTTTTTCATACCAAAATGGGCAAAAAAGCCCAGTCTGGAGGAATGTTAAAAACAAGGGCCACTGCAGCTCCATCACCACAAGACTCCTATTTTAGTTTGGCTTTGCTCATGCTAAGCTAAGATGCTAATGCTACCATCCAAATTCTCAGCCAAATGACCGCAGCCATGCATTCCCCATGGCTCCTGCACTCTCTTCCTTTAAACTGTCTTTGCAGCAAAATTTAATGGAGACTGAATCACTTTTGGAGTCAGACTCTAGTGGTCGGTAGAGGAACTGCAACCTCTTGTGGTCGGTAGAGGAACTGCATCCTCTTGTGGTCGGTAGAGGAACTGCAACCTCTTGTGGTCGGTACAGGAACTGCAGCCTCTTGTGGTCGGTAGAGGAACTGCAGTCTCTAGCGGTCGGCAGAGGAACTGCAGTCTCTCGCGGTCGGTAGAGGAACTGCAGCCTCTAGTGGTCGGTAAAGGAACTGCAGCCTCTCGCGGTCGGTAGAGGAACTGCAGCCTCTAGTGGTCGGTAGAGGAACTGCAACCTCTTGTGGTCGGTAGAGGAACTGCAGCCTCTAGTGGTCGGTAGATGAACTGCAGGCTCTAGTGGTCGGTTGAGGAACTGCAGCCTCTAGTGGTCGGTAGAGGAACTGCAACCTCTTGTGGTCGGTAGAGGAACTGCAGCCTCTAGTGGTCGGTAGAGGAACTGCAGCCTCTAGTGGTCGGTAGAGGAACTGCAGCCTCTAGTGGTCGGTAGAGGAGCTGCATCCTCTAGTGGTCGGTAGAGGAACTGCAGCCTCTAGCGAGGAACTGCAGCCTCTAGCGGTCGGTAGAGGAACTGCAGTCTCTAGCGGTCGGTAGAGGAACTGTAGCCTCTAGTGGTCGGTAGAGGCACTGCAGCCTCTAGCGGTCGGTAGAGGCACTGCAGCCTCTAGCGGTCGGTAGAGGAACTGCAACTTCCTTTAGATCCTGGTTTTCCTCCAGTCTGGTGATCCAGATGTCACCACGCCTCTACAGGTCTGTTTGTAATGGTTGGTTTTTAGGGGGCGGAGTCAACCACTCTTTAAAGCTTTCTGTCTTCTGAGATGCAGCACGACATGAAGTTGAGGGTGTAAATGCAGATGTTGAAACTGGAACGTTCTCTGATCTGGGTCTGTGATGTCACAATATTCTGTGGATCTGAGCGGCTCGGTGAATGAACGGAGGAAGCAGCTCCACCTTCAACTCGGGGGGGCTGCAGTAGTACTTGAAGCTGTTTCTGTTTTTTGGCTTTGACGTGTCGTTTCGGCTCAAGCGATCAGCGTTCCTGGAAACCGCGTCCAACAAAGCAGCGTTCATGCCAAATTATTAGAGCAGCAAACAACGGATCTACGACAGGAGCAGCCAGCCGCTCGGATGCCGTTTACCGGCGCAACAGGAGCTCAGTAAACCAACCAAATGTGTCTGGCAGCTCACTTTAACGTTTCCCTGCGTCCCACTGGCCCGAGGAATGACCTCACACGGTTACGTTGGGGTTTTTTTTTTTTTTTTTTGAGTTCCAGTCCGTCTGCTTTTCTTTTTTGTTTTTTAAACTAGCGTAGACGGCCGTCACGGATAAATGACATCTCCCGCCTTCGAGCCAAACGCTGTCTGAGCTGCTGGCTGATGTCGTCCAGACAGACGGCGGCTCAGACTCCTGGCCACGCCTCCTTTCCCCTCCCTGCCGTCGGTATCTGCAGCGCCGCTCCCTTCAGGGCGACTGACATCAGCGTAATGATCTCCCGATGCCGTCGGAGCGATTTTTGAATTCAGCCCAAGCTGAGGCTTTTTGGCTGCGCTGCTTCGGGTCAGACGGTCCTCCTGAAGCCAACTGGACCTTTAATCAGCCAATCTAAAGGCTCTAAAGAGAACACCGTCTCTGATGTTCGACCGCCGTCTGTGTGTGCGTTGGCATTAAAAGGGATGGTGCCATCCGGTTGCCTATCGTTACACTCTGTTTTGGCTCGGCTCGGTTCTCCAGACTGCAGTAAAAAGGGAGACGGGCATTTTGGCCGATGGCGTTGGATGTGGCGCAAAGAGAAAAATCGAATCAAAAATGTTATTTAGAATCTAATTAATATGCTGTCAAGCGTTTAGACATAAAATGACCTAAGATCAGTGGGATTCGTGGGGCTTCATCAGGAAACTCCTGACTGAAATGAATCCGCGGTGAAAAGGCAACAGTCTCGGTATCCGTTCTTTCCGTGGACGATGGACAAACGGTGTGTTGGAGGACCCAGACGCAGGAGGACAGGGACAGAGAGGGAGAAAACAGTGTCTTTTACAAAAGTGGAGAGCACAACAAACGGACCAGTCAGGGGAGGAGGGGACAACGGGGTAGAAGCAGAGGCTGAAGGGAGAGACGTGGGTTCGGAGACGCAGGGGACCATCCTGGAGGGGGACGACGAGGACTAGCGGCAGTCGATGTGGGAAGACAAAGTCCCGTCCAGAACCCTGCTGTTATTCAGCCTTTAAATGATCAACTGTTAAGCTGCCTCTTTCCAGTTGCTAGCCGCGGCCATGACTCAGCCCAGAGCCGCCGCTCCACGGCCGCGCCCTCGCCCCGCAGCCGGTCCCCGTGCACCCACGTGTCAGGCGGCTAACGCTGGACCCGCAGACCAGCTGCCGGGCGCCGGCTCGCCCTTTAAAGTCGGCGGCACTCTGCTCCCTTCCAGCCGTGACACCTCCAGAGCTGCTCTGCCTGCAATTACGCCACGGCGACAAAGAACTGAGAGTCGGGGGGAATTCGGCCCGAGCGTTTTCTGATTGGTCGAGTCTCTGGAGGCTTGCCGGTGGGGGCGGAGCTAAAGTCTCATCACACCAGCCGACTTTCCCTCTCAACCAAAGCGTTTCTTTGGAGAAGCAAAAGCAAAAAGGCGGCGAGGAGATCCGCAGGGGCGGACGACACCGGCCCATCTGACACTTAACAGTTCTACGAGCAGCTTCGAGGCTGAAGATAAAAACCCACCATCATCTCCGCCGTCCCGGCTGCTCGTGGTGCTCATCCCAGGCCTGGATAAACGGGCGGGGTTGTGTCAGGAGGGGCATCTGAGGTTAAAAACCTTTGTCCCAAATGCAATATGTGAAACACAGTGATTCGCTGTGGCGACTGCTGCGGAGGGAAACGCCGGAACAAGTTGCCTGCTTACAGGCTAAAACAAAGGCGGCGGTCCGAGCGGATTGGTGGCGGTCCCTCCCGAAAGCCCGGTATTGCGACAGAATCAGGCATCTCTAACATTGCTGCAAGTCTCCGGTCTTGTCTCGTGCAAACGCTCCATGACTCAGCCGGGGAGGGCGGTTACGGTCGACCGCTCAGGGTGCCCGGCCTTAAACCCGCGGCTCGTCGGTCTGAGAGGGCGTGGCCTGTTGCTCTTTTAAAAATCTTTCTAATGTTTGTGGATTTTACTCCAAAAATCATCGTGACAGTAACTTAGATAAGCCAGAAATTACAAAGAAGCAGAATGCGGCCTCTGTAATGACCTTGTTGCGTCGTCGTCCCAGCGGGGATGATGTTACATAACAGAAAGAAACACGTTTGATGCCGCGCAGCTACTCGGGATCACGCCACGTCCACGCCGACACCGTTCCTCTGTGGTCTGACCGGCGCCTCCTGTCCTCGCTCACAGGTGATGTACTTCAGCTCCCTGTTCCCGTACGTGGTGCTGATCTGCTTCCTGGTCCGGTCTCTGCTCCTGAAGGGCTCCGTGGACGGGATAAGGCACATGTTCACTCCCAAGGTAAAGCCCGCCAGCGGGGGAGGGGTTTGTTTCTGAGCTCACCGCCGTTTAAACATTTCTGTTGCAGAGATCCATCACTCAGATGTTACTTTTTTTTTTTTTTCATCCACAATATTACATTTTATCACGGAAATAATTTTGAGCTTTTAAGATAAATATTATTAAATCTGTTTAATTGGTTCCTGCTTTATAATAACCGTCAGTATTTATAGTGATGATCTAACGTTTGTCCCGCTCCTGAACAAGGTCAGTTTGCTCCATCAGTCCTTAGATTTCATCCTTCTGGTACATTTTTTTGATCACTACTCCGCTGTTGACTCCCTCCTGAGCTCAGGATCTGCGCCACCATTGGCCCGCTGCTCAGCAGCAGGTGGCCAATGGCATTTCAGGCCACAGAATCCTGTCGCCATGGAAACAGGGCCGACCGTGTCCTTATGTAACCAGCCGGCCGCATCCAGCAGAGCACGTCTGCTCTGCCTCCTTCCCCGCCTGACCGTCTTGAGACTTCAAACGGCACCTTCTGCGGCCGCCTCGCCGTTCCCGCGGGGCACGGAGGCGCAGCCCGGCCCCGGCTCCCGCCGTGTATGGCGGCCGTAGAGACTGCCGCCGCGCCAAGAAGATGCAGCAGAGTGCAGACAGGTGATGAGCTCGAGAGAACCTGAAAGGGACGGGTGGAGCTGCCCAGATGTTCTCTCAGACAGGAGGATCGCTACACATCAGTATGAACATGTCCTGAGCCATCACCATGCACTGGATGAAGAACCGGACCGGTCCCCAAGCCTGAACAGAAATACACGTAACGAGTAAATAAGTGAAGTTCAGTTCATTTTATCACAAGGTGTCCAAAAGTGGAGCGCAGAATCCTCAGGGTGAGCTGAGTGACCCCAGCGACAGACACCCAACATGAACCAGAACAGAGAACGAGTGACAAATGCTCCTCCCAGCTCCTCCAGGGGTCCAGGGGTCCAGGGACTCCTTTAGGGTCTGGGACTCCTCGAGGGTCCAGGAACTCCTCAAGGATCCAAGAACTTCTCGGGGGTCCAGGGACTCCTCAAGGGTCCAGAGACTCCTCAAGGATCCAGGAACTCCTCGAGGGTCCAGGGGTCCAGGGACTCCTCGAGTGTCCAGGGGTCCAGGGACTCCTCAAGGGTCTAGGGGTCCAGAGTCTCCTTGAGGGTCCAGGGACTCCTCAAGGGTCCAGGGACTCCTCAAGGATCCAGGGACTGCTTGAGGGTACAGGATCCAGGGAGTCCTCGAGGGTCCAGGGGTCCAGAGACTCTTCAAGGGTCCAGAGTCTCCTTGAGGGTCCAGGAACTCCTCGGGGGTCCAGGGGTCTAGAGTCTCCTCGAGGGTCCAGGGGTCCAGAGACTCTTCAAGGGTCCAGGGGTTCAGAGTCTCCTGGAGGGTCCAGGGACTCCTCAAGGATCCAGTGACTCCTCAAGGGTACAGGGTCCAGGGAGTCCTCGGGGGTCCAGGGGTCCAGAGACTTTTCAAGGGTCCAGAGTCTCCTTGAGGGTCCAGTTACTCCTCGGGGGTCCAGGGGTCCAGAGTCTCCTCAAGGGTCCAGGGACTCCTCGAGGGTCCAGGGGTCTAGAGACTCTTTCAGGGTCCAGGGACTCCTCGAGGTTCCAGGGGTCCAGAGACTCTTCAAGGGTCCAGGGATCCAGAGTCTCCTTGAGGGTCCAGGGACTCCTCGGGGGTCCAGAGACTCCTTGAGGGTCCAGGGACTCCTCGGGGATCCAGGGGTCCTGAGTCCCCTTGAGGGTCCAGGGACTCCTCGGGGATCCAGGGGTCCTGAGTCCCCTTGAGGGTCCAGGGACTCCTCAAGCGTCCAGGGATTCCAAGGGTCTTGGACATTGGACATCTGTCAACAAACCAGCAGAGGCCAAACAAAGCAAATGTCCCATTGCCCCAAAATACGTCCGGAGCTGTAACACCGGGTTACAACAACACCCGACTAACATCAAAACTCAAACGGGTCCTCGGGCTCCAATAGTGCCGCTCACGTGATCCTGATGTCACGTGTTGGATTCTAGAAATCGTCCGGTGCACATGAGAGAAGAACCCATTAAAACTGATGGTTTAACCGAGACCCTAACGTGTCCATCTTCCGCCCTCAGCTGGAGATCATGTTGGAGGCCAAGGTGTGGCGGGAGGCGGCCACGCAGGTCTTCTTCGCGCTGGGCCTCGGCTTCGGCGGCGTCATCGCCTTCTCCAGCTACAACAAGCGCGACAACAACTGCCACTTCGACGCCGTCTTGGTGTCGTTCATCAACTTCTTCACCTCCGTGCTGGCCACCCTGGTGGTGTTCGCCGTGCTGGGCTTCAAAGCCAACATCATGAACAGCAAGTGTGTCGCCCTGTGAGTGTTAGCAGGACTTCGGTTGCTTTTATTTGAGCGTTCAAATTGGTTCCGGTCCAGTTCAGTCTCTCAGCTGTGGTTGTAAAGAGTTTCCATCGATAATATTCGGACAGCCACTGACTTATTCCCGTCTGTTTAGGAACACTAATAAGATTGTGGCGCTGTTGGGGAGCGGCATCGAGCAGAGCCTGATCCCCCACCACATCAACCTGACTCAGGTCAGTCAGGTCACCGCCGAAGACTACCATCAGATGATTGACATCATCAAACGGGTGAAGGAGGACGAGTTCCCGGCCCTGGGGCTGGAGCCCTGCAGCATCGAAGACGAGCTCAATCAGGTACATGCAAAGAAAATAGTTGAAGTGATACTTATTCCAAACCAGGAGCGGACTCATTGGTTGATGGGAGGTGGATGTTCCAAGTAAAGACCTAGAGGTCACTGAGCATGTCTTCTCTTAACTTCTCCACCTCTAACAGGCAGTCCAAGGCACAGGCCTGGCCTTCATCGCCTTCACAGAGGCGATGACCCACTTCCCGGCCTCGCCCTTCTGGTCCGTCATGTTCTTCCTCATGTTGGTTAACCTCGGACTCGGCAGCATGTTCGGCACCATCGAGGGCATCCTCACGCCGCTGATTGACACTTTCAAAATCCGCAAGGAGTTCCTCACAGGTTAGAGACACACGAGTATTAATCCTGACATCAGTGCACAGGTGGAGTCCAGGTCGGGTTCAGGCTCCGCCCTCTTTGGGCTCTGATAAGAGCTGCTTCATTGTGAAAAGCAGCGGTCTTTCGTTACGATTGTTACTACAAAAACTCATGGTTTTTGCCAAAAACACTGCCATTCTACTAAAGTTGCGATTTCTGCGTCAAAGAGTTTGTGTAATTTGAGTTTCACGTCAAGAAAGTGGTTTTTAACGACAAAGTTGTGATGTTGCAGAATTTCCACTTGAACAACAAAAATGTGTGATTTTTTTTTGCAACAAAGTGTTGCATAAAATTTATAATTCATAATTTTACAACAAAAAGTTGAAATTTGTAATTTAATCTCGAAATGTCAATTCTGACAATAAATTTGACAATTTATGACAAATTTTATTTTTATAAGGAAGGTTATTGTGAAATGCGCAATTTAACAGCAAAAACTCAATTTCAGGGTAGAAAGTTGCAGTTGCACGAAATTCATTATTTTACAACGAAAAGTTGTAATTTTATGTTAAAATGTCGTGATTAAACAACAAAAGCAACGGTCTTCCGTTATGATTGTTAGAGTTGCGACTTTACCACGAAAACTCATGATTTTTACCCAAAAAAAAGCCATTCTACAAAAGTCACAATTTCCGCGTCAAAAAGTTTGTGAAATTTGAGTTTCATGTCAAGAAATTGCTTTTTAAAGACAAATTTATGATGTTGAAGAATTTTTACTCGAACAACAAAAAAATTGTGATTTTTTTGCAACAAAAAGTTTTAACATTAAGTTGAAATCTTTCAAAATGTCAAAAATATAATTTAATCTCAAAATGTCACAATTTTGACAAGTTAAGACAAATTTTCATTTTACAAGGAAGGTTATTATGAAATTAACAATTTAAGAGCAAAAACTTAATTTTAGGGCAGAAAGTTGCAGTTGCACAAAATTCATAATTTTACAACTGAAAAGTTGTAATTTTATGTCAAAATGTCGCGATTAATCAACAAAACCAGCGGTCTTCCGTTACGATTGTTAGAGTTTACCACGAAAACTCTTGATTTTTACAAAAAAAAACCGCCATTCTACAAAAGTCATGATTTCCACGTCAAAAAGTTGGTAAAATTTGAGTTTCATGTCAAGAAATTGCTGTTCAATGACAAATTTGTGATGTTGCAGAATTTCAACTTGAACAAAAAAATGTGTGATTTTTTTTGCAACAAAACGTTTTAACACAGAGTAGAAATTTTTCAAAATGTCAGTCGTAATTTAATTTCAAAACGTCACAATTTGGACAATTAATGACAAATTTTCTTTTTACATGGAAGGTTATTGTGAAATTCACAATTTAACAGCAAAAACTTGCAGTTGCACAAAATTAATAATTTTACAACGTAAAGTTGTAATTTTATGTCAAAATGTCGCAATTAAACAAGATAAGCAGCGGTTTTACTAAAAATGTTGCAATCTTGCAAAATTTGCAACAAGATTTTAGGATAAAATGCTGCTTTTTATACACATATTTTTTACGATGATCAAAATTGCCTCGTACTTCCTGACCGCCCTTGACTCTGACCTCGCCCGTCCACGTCCTGACTGTCTCCTGCAGTGGGATGCTGCCTGTTGGCCTTCTCCATCGGTCTGCTGTTCGTCCAGCGCTCAGGAAACTACTTCGTGGCCATGTTCGACGACTACTCGGCTACTCTGCCTCTGCTCATCATCGTCGTGTTGGAGAATGTGGCGATCGCTTGGTTCTACGGGATTGACAAGTAAGGACGAGCGCCGAGTTTCTGAGCTCCACTCGCGTGGAATCGAACGCTCTGATGCCTGTTTCGGTTTCGATGGAGGACCAGAGGAGACGGAGAACGATATATCTGATCTCACCCCAGCTTTTTTTTTTTCTCTATTCTCTTTAAGATTCTTTGAAGACCTGAAGGACATGCTGGGCTTCACCCCGTACCGTTTCTACTACTACATGTGGAAGTACATCACGCCCATCCTGCTGCTGGTCCTCCTGTGCTCCAGCGTCATCCAGCTGACCATGACGCCGCCCAGCTACAGCGCCTGGATACAGGAAGAGGTGAGTTTACGTCTCCGGCCCGGCTCTCCTGAGACCTGGGATCAGTGCGGGTGGAAGTTGTCCTACATGGTATACTTGGAGCAGGTTAAAAGTAAATTATAGGGTTCAAAAAACAGTAGCTGAAATTAAAAAGGAAAATGTGTTTTCTTCAATGAACATTTAGCTAAGGGCCCTGCAAGCTCAGGACAATCAACAGGACGTCGAAGCACCTCTGTGATTATTTTAAAGCCATTGTCCCATGGAACAAAGGCCAAATTAAACAAAGTGTCTACAGATGTTCTTTATTCTTTGAGAACCGAGGCATTTTTATAGCGTTTTTCCAGCTACAGTGGATTCGCTGCCAACACACACAGGAACACACAGCAGGTGTAAGTGCTAGTTTATTTTATTCTCTTTTCAAGAGAACACTCATCGGCAAATGCACAGCCATTCAGCTCCAGGTCCCTCTGCTTTGGGTCCAACACTACTGCATCAACAGAGGGGGGAAACTAATTAGAGATCTGGTGCAGCTGTGTTAAAGTAGCTCTAATGATAAGTTTGTGGATATTCTCATTTATCCAGGTCAGTTCCATTCTAGCAACAATTGAACCATAGGAAACTGGACTTAGATTTGTCTAGAAGATGTTTCGCCTCTTATCCAAGCAGCTTCATCAGTTCTCAACGCATCGGTCTGACTAGTCCGCACTAGTCTGACCAGCTCGGACTAGTGCGGACTAGCGATAATGATGAGCTCCACTGATCATTAGTCATAATTTCCCTGAAATGAGATGAACTCTGAGCAGCTTCAGGCCAGAGGAATTCCAATAGGAATGGAATATTGCAAATTTTGCAAGATGGAGAGTTTTTGTTTCGTTTCTCGTACAATTGTGACTTTTTGTTATAAATGCACAAATTTGACAAAATCGTGACTTTAACTTGAAAATACAGTTGCTTTGGAAAAACTTTCTGACATAAAATCACAACTTTGTTTCACCCTGAAATCAGCTGGTCACAATTTCTGCAGAATTTTCAAAATTGGGTTATAAGTGGGCTGCCGATATGGGTCCCAAGTGGGACCGACGCCATATGCCCATCTCAAGCCCAAACCTGCCCTGTACCCCAGTAGTCGTCTCCATCCTGTACCCCGGTAGTCGTCTCCGCCCTGTACCCCGGTAGACGTCTCCGCCCTGTACCCCGGTAGACGTCTCCGCCCTGTACCCCGGTAGACGTCTCCCTGTACCCCCGCCCTGTACCCCCGGTAGACGTCTCCGCCCTGTACCCGGTAGACGTCTCCGCCCTCCACCCTGTACCCCGGTAGACCCGTCCCCCTGTACCTCCACCCGGTACCCCGTAGACGTCTCCCCGACTCCACCCTGTACCCCGGTAGAACGTCTCCACCCTGTAACCTACCCCAGTAGACGTCTCCTCCACCTGTACCCCGGTAGACGTCTCCGCCCTGTACCCCCGGTAGAGACTCCACCCGTCCCTGTAGACGAGTCCTCCCCTGTACCCCGGTACGTCTCCACCCGTGTACCCCAGTAGACGCCTCCACCCTGTACCCCAGTAGACGCCTCCACCCTGTACCCCAGTTGACGTCTCCACCCTGTACCCCAGTAGACGTCTCCACCCTGTACCCCGGTAGACGTCTCCACCCTGTACCCCGGTAGACGCGTCCGCCCTGTACCCCGGTAGACGCGTCGTCCGCCCTGTACCCCGGTAGACGTCTCCGCCCTGTACCCCGGTAGACGTCTCCGCCCTGTACCCCGGTAGACGTCTCCACCCTGTACCCCAGTAGACGTCTCCACCCCTGTCCCTGTACCCCCTGTACCCCAGTAGTACAGTCTCCACCCTTGTACCCCAGTAGACGACTCCACCCTGTACCCCTACCCTGTACCCAGTAGTACCCGTCCTCCCTACCCCTGTCCCCAGTAGACGTCTCCACCCTGTACCCCAGTAGACGTCTCCACCCTGTACCCCAGTAGACGTCCTCCACCCTGTACCCCAGTAGACGTCTCCCTGTACCCCGACGTCTCCTGTACCCCGCCTCCTGTACCCTGTACCCCAGTAGTCTCCACCTGTACCCCTAGACCCCACCCTGTACCCCACCCTGTAGACCGACCCCACCCCGTCTCCACCCTTTACCACTCCTAATCCATATGGGGTCCACATGGGAATGCTGACCCGTGAAATGGCACTTTGACCAGGTGATTCCTTTCGTCTCCTGAACTCACCACAACTTTCACTTTTTCTCAGGCGCTAGAGAAGACCCTCCGCTTCCCCCTGTGGGGCATCGTGGTCTGCATCTCCCTGGTGGTGATGGCCATCACGCCCGTGCCGGTGGTCTTCGGCCTGCGCTACTTCAACATCATCGACGAGAACACCACGGGCCTCTCCACCGTCTCCTACAAGAAGGGTCGCATCATCAAGGACACCGCCCAGCCGGGCGAGGACGACGACGCCAACCTGATCCAGGGCAAGTCTCCCAGCGAGGCGCCCTCGCCGATGCCCGGGAACAGCATCTACCGCAAGCAGAGCAGCGGCGGTGGCGGCGGCGGCGGAGGCACCGAGGCGGACACCGCGCCCAACGGCCGCTACGGCATCGGTTACTTGATGGCCGACGTGCCCGACATGCCCGAGTCAGACTTATAGACTGACTGCAGTAGTAAGCCCCGCCCGGCCGTGCCCGCTGGCCTCCCACCCTCCTCCTCCAGCCCACCGCGTGCGTTTAGTCAGCCGTATCATCGTTGTATATTCTTTTTTTGCACTGTATATTCTTTGTAGATATCGTAGCTGCTGTTATTTGTAGACTCTGAACCTTACATGACTGTAAACCTTAGAATAAATCTCAAAAAGGCTCGGGAATAAACCCTTAGCCCGTTTGTGTGGCTGCACCCCAGGCTCCTCGCCGGCTCCTTCGTCCCTCCTCTTTGGGGATCCTGCGTTAAAAGAGCGGGAGAATCCACGTGAATCTGCAAAGATGAGTCTGGATCGGGTAGTCGTGAGGTCCTGGTGGGCCTGCAGCTGCGTACCAGTATTAAGGCGGTCCTTCAGGCCCTGCTGTGTGAAACGGTTGTGCTCATTACTACGGTAACCGGAGGCCAACGAGTGCCGAGGTTAGTTGCAGTGTTGCCGCTGTGGACGGCGTCGAGGACGAACCGGTCCATCGAAGTCCAGCTCAGCCGAGGCTGCGAGAGGACGGCCGTTTGAATCCAGCTCCCATGATTGTCTGAGACAAAAGCGTGCCTAAGTAATTTATATTTGTTTATAGAATACATGGATGTTGTATATTTTGTTGTATTCTGTAAATACAATATAAATATTATAAATATATTTTATGTTGAAGGTTTGGATATCAGAGCAGTGTTTTTAAGGTTCAGAAGTACTTCAAATCCTTAACTCTCATCTCTGTGTTTTTTTTTTTTTTGTTTTCTTTTTTAACTAATGTCCCGTCACTGTTGAGGAGGACTGAGCCCTCCTTGTAAATATATATTTTTTTCCATGAAACAGCTTCAAATGCAATGTTTTGTTTTTTTTGTTTTGTTTTTATTCCCTGATTCGAAATTAAAGATCAAAAATGGCTCATATCCTCAGCCTTCTTCCCTCTTTGACTCATTTTTTCTTTGGTTACATTGATACATGAGTCATTTTTTTATTCTCTGTAAATACTCCTGTTTAAATTAGGGATGCACCATAACTGTTTTTTTAAAACTGATACCGATAACTTTCAGCTCCTAAAGGCCAATACCGATAACCAATAACACACACATATACCTAAGATCATTACATCAATACTATGAACAAAATCAAAAATAGTTTTGACTTTTTATATGAACAAATATTTATTTTTTCCTTTGAAAAACTATTGACAAGCCTCTCAAACATTTTCATAAAGCTATCAAACAAACCTATTTGATATCTCACATTAACTTAAATAAGGTTAATTACTGACTGATATAAAAAATAAAGGCTCCTTGAACTGATGGAAATACATGCATCAGAATTACTAACTGAAAAAGATTAACATTTAAAGGATTTTGGCTTGTGGTTCCATTTAAATTAATACCTTTAATTAAAGCAGGGGTTTTCAAAGTGTGGGATAGTGAGCCTCCCCTGAGAGAACTCAAAAGCATTTTTTTTTTTTTTTTATGAGAAACAGCACATGTTATCTGTTTTTTTTTTTTAGACCTAATCCTGAAAGTGAAATCTTTTGGGCTCCATTTAATCTTTAAATAAATATTCTGAAGTCTAACATCTTCAGCCAAAAAGGCATTTTTCATTTAATATTTTAACAGTCCAGGTCAAAAACCTGGAATTAAAAACGCATTTAAAGCATACATAAAAGAATTTATACGACATGCCAAGCTTTGACTATCAAAAATCTAATTTTACAACTGTGAAGTGAAAGTTTCTCGCTTTTTTTTTCTCCACATTTTTGTTTGAAGTGAAGCGACTTTAATCAGTAAAGCTCAGAGCATCAGCTTACCTGTGTCCAGGTAAGCCTGGTAGATCCACACGTTAGTCCTCATGGCTGGGTCTGGGTTCGGGTTTGAAGCAGGTTAGGATCCGGATTAAGTTAAAGTCCAGAGAGGCTGATGATCTGCGGGACTCGCCTTCCTTCACGCAGATGCCACTTTTCCAAGAAACCACGCGCGTCCTCGGTTCAACCCCCTTAAAACTAAAGCTTACCGGTACGATGCTTCGGTTGCCTTGGTAGTCACAGTTCCAAACGCCTCCATGACTTTCTTCTGTGACCGCAGTTCATTAAGTTTCTGATCAAAAAACTCCCGCGGCTTGGTCGTTAAACTTTGGTGCTTGGTTTCAATACGGCGCCGGAGTTTACATGGTCGCGTGCTGTCGTTAGCTAGCAGCTCTTTGCAGATAACACACTGTGGCAGCGGAGCATCGTCAGGACCAATACACGAAAAGCCAAACTTTAAATAATCAGGGTCATACTTCCTCCGTCTTCTGATCGCCCCAGACTCTGTGCCCTCTCTCACTTTCACTTGAGATACTAAAAATCGATCCATTTTGCCCTCGATGTTTACACTCTTTTTCTGTCTTTTCAGATTTATTTTTTCTCCCGCGCCTCCCCTGAATCCCTCTGGCGCCCCCCAGGGGCTCACACTTTGAAAACCGCTGGGTTAAAGTAAACGAGGTTCCGTAGTTTTTGTTTTTTATTTTTTAATCTCATTGAAGCTTTAGATGAGAGGAATGAGGGAGAGGGGAGACTGCTGCTGGCTTGAGCACGTTAGCATTAGCTTCCATTAGCTCACGTTAGCGCGATTTCAAAACTCCATGGAAGCGATTGTTATGTTGTAGGTGGCTGATCAGGTTTTACGTATTAAAGCTTGTGCTTCCCTCCTCGTAGAATTCACTCGGAGGATTCGTCACAAATAACCACCAAACTATCTTCTTCTGAAACTTTAACGAAGTTCCACGCCGCCATGTTTGTTGTAATCAGCGCTGTGCTGCAGGCTGCATTCAAGGTGTAACGTAAATTCCCACGTCCCCTCATTTGCTAGTTTTTCAGCCTTTTCTGTTTTTTCTATTTTTTATGTGTAACATGTGGGAAAATACTGCGAATATCAATTAAAGTCAGCAACTACCAAAATTATGACCGAGTTAACGAGTTGTTTTCTAGCATGAGGGGGTAGTCTTGATTTTCCTTATTGAGTAATTGTTTTTCTGATTATGCCGACGTCACTTGAACATAACATTCACTGCCGGTCATTCAAGGCTCAGAGGGAGCGAGACACTGCTGTGTTGACAGAAATGTATACAGTCATGGAAAAAATTATTAGACCAGCATTTTTGTCTTCAGTTTCTTGTTCATTTTAATACCTGGTACCACTAAACGTCATCATGTGACTAAAACAGACAGAAAAGAAAACACTGAATGCATAAAAGCAGTGTTTTTGGCAGTACAACGCCATAGCTATTGATGTAAAAACTTAAGTGATTTAGGTTCATAATCAAGAAAACCATGGAAAATGGTAAGATATCAGCTCTTAAATAAAACTCTTATGAGCAATCTTTGTGGTTATCGTTATGTTTGTCCAAACAAATGTACCTTTAGTTGTACCAGGCATTAAAATGAACAAGAAACTGAAGAAAACAAGGTGGTCTAATCATTTTTTCCATGACTGTATGTTATCGGGGCTATTCGTCGTGATATCGGACTTATCTGGATGACGTCATCATTTCCTGTTATCAGCTCGATAGTTATGGTGCACCCCTAGTTTAAACTCTCAGAGTGAGTCTTATGATGAAACCGCCTGTCACTCACTGTCAGGCACGGCGGTGGAGAAGTGATGATCTGGGCTTGTTCTGCAGCTCCGGGACCTGAACATCCTGCAGTCTACTCGTCGCCGCCCACATCCTTCCTTTCTGGTTTCATTTCAGGTCGCGTTTAAAAAAAAAGACTCACAAGTTTCCTCTGAACGTGAAACAGCTTTTACTGACTTGCCCAGCTTAACATCACAGTGACATCACAGTGACATCACAGTGACATCACAGTGACTGACGTGGTGAACACTCAGACATGAAAATAAATAATCAAAGTTACACCGAGTGGCTTTTCTTCCTTTTTTTGGCTGCAGTTCTCTCAGACAGATGAACCTCTCTGTCGGTCGGGAGTCGCGGCGCCCCGAACGTCTCCGCCGCCCGCCGCTCCGAGCCCACCAACACCATCTGGGTCCCTTTTTAGAAAACGTTCACATCGCAGGGTTCGAGGATTGTCGTCGCGTGAGAAACGCTCTTCTGATTGGTCTCCGCCGTCCGGAAGGTGCGTCCGGTGGTCAGAAACTGGTGGAACGCGTCGTTGGACGCTCTGGAGAGTTCATCCCTTTTGGTCAACTCTTCAGGGAAGAACAAAAAAAAAAAAAAAAAAAAAGGAAAAATGTGAATGTTTCAGGATTTTAACCGCGCTGATGCAAGAACAAACTGTCTCTACTGAACACAGGCCGACCGTTCAGGGTGCTGGAGGAGAAGCAGACAGCTGGCTGGAGTAGGGATGGGAATCCAGAACCGGTTCCTGTACAGAACCGGTTCTCTACAGGAACCGGTTCCTGTAGAGAACCTGTTCCTGTAGAGAAACCGCGTTCTGTATCCATGGACAGGAACCGCGTTCCAACCAGCATGAATCTCACGTAATTTACGCAAGTTACGCACAGTCAATTCCAGAAAGCACTTACGTGATTAAGTTACGTCGGTTTAGCACGTTAGCATTGCAGTTGTAAACAACAATGGCGCCCACCAGGTTCAAACGCTCCAAAGTTTGGCTTCACTTCACCAAAGAAAGATGGCAACAAGGCAGCTAGCAGTCATTGTAAAGTGGAGATAACAGCGTCGGGATGGAACACGGCTAACACGCAGAAACATTTGAACACACAACATGCTAACGAGTGTCGTGTTTTTGACGCTTCGGACTGATGGATCTCAACCCAGCAGCAGTAGCCAAGCTAAGATCACCTCTGGTAACTCTGGTTAGTAGCTATCCCGCTGCCTATGTGCTTCTTTGTAAAACACGCTATAACATTAGCGCTATGCTATTAATCGAATGCCTTCTGCATTACATTTAGAAGATGACCGTGACGAGAGAGAGAGTCTGGCTGGTTCAGAGGCTGGAAGACATGATTATTTTACTGCTAAAGAATTGTTAATTCTTCATAGTATTTGCAGATTTGTACTATGAACTGTTCCGTTGTATTTGATAGTATTTATCTTTCTTTATTATTATTTTTGAGTGCTTAGTGAGCTCATATATCCTTTTAAAAGGGAGATTTTTTTTATTTCTATTAGGAAAAATCTGTTAGTAAAATGTTCCACATTCTTGTGTATTTGCACAGTTACATATTACAACAGTTAACACGTTATCCAGGCTTTGGGCCTCTTTTGACCTCGCTGTTGAGTTTGTAAGTTTCTAAGTAAAAATAACTGATGCTAATAAAACTGTTTGTTCTTCTTTTTCACCAAATTAGAATCAATAAGAGAATCGATAAAGAATCGAATCGTTAAACACTATCGATAATCGGAAAAATCGTATCAGTTCCCATCTCTAGGCTGGAGGTTCAGGAGGAACTCTGGACCGTCCTGTTGGACCGATGGATCCGTGAAGACTGAGATGACTCAGCAACTCTTTTAGCTAACCGTCCTGTGTTCCTGCTTTTCCTCCAGCAGTGAATGTTTTCCGGTGTGTTCCGTCAGAACTGGATCCAGACCTGGAGGCTCAGACGGGGCAGAGCTGCTCTCTCATCCTGGCGCCGGTCCGTTCTCTCTTCTCGTTGTGTCTCTTCAGGTCTTTGACCTCCACCGGCAGCAGGCTGTTCCAGACCATCAGCACCGACTCCTCGTCTGAGAGCCCAGAATCAAGCACATGAACGTTGGACCGGGTTTTTTTTTTTTTTATAATAACATACGGGACAAACAGGGGACTTCAAACTCACCGTGGTGATCCCGGTCCTGCGGGAGTCTCCGACCCAGAACCAGAACCACGTTCTTCCAGTTCAGCGTCTCTGAAACGTGTTGTGGAAAGACAGCGTGTGACGACGGCGTCTGGAATAAATCCGTCCCACCGGGACGCCGGTCCCAAACACCAAACAAAACCCAGCTGTTCAAAGATGTTTTCCTTCTCTTATCTTTGTTTTCTTTGCTTCTCGCTCGCGTCACTTCTCACACGCATGTTTCCTCCGAGACACGGAACACAAACTACGACCCGTGTTTTAAACGACCCGTGTTGGACCTTTAAAACACGCCTCCTCTGACGGGTTAACCCTCGAGGTTCCTGGAGACGAGGACTGAACGCTGCCCCACCTCCCTGGGTTCTATCCATCCATCCGTCTATCCATCTATCCATCCGTCAGTCCATCCATCCGTCTATCCATCCATCCATCCATCCATCCATCCGTCTATCCATCCATCCTTCTACCCATCCATCCATCCATCCGTCTATCCATCCATCCATCCATCCATCCATCCATCCGTCTACCCATCCATCCTTCTATCCATCCATCCATCCATCCATCCATCCATCCATCCATCCATCTACCCATCCATCCATCCTCCATCCATCATCTGTCCATCCAGTCCATCCATCCATCATCATCCATCCATCCATCCATCCATTTGTCCATCATCCATCCATCCATCCATCCATCCATCCATCCATCCATCCATCCATCCATCCATCCATCCATCCATCATCCATCTCCATCTATCCATCCATCCATCTACCCATCCATCCATCCATCCGTCTATCCATCCATCCTTCTACCCATCCATCCATCCATCCGTCTATCCATCCATCCTTCTACCCATCCATTCATTCACCCATTCTATCAATCTGTCCATCCAGTGTTCCATCCATCTCTCCATCAATCCCTCTACCCATCCATCCACCAATCCATCAACCATCCACTCACTCATCCATCCATCCATCCATCTGTCCATCCTTCATCCGTCTGTCCATCCATCCTTCTACCCATCCATTCATTCACCCATTCTATCAATCTGTCCATCCAGTGTTCCATCCATCTCTCCATCAATCCTTCTACCCATCCATCCACCAATCGATCAACCATCCACTCACTCATCCATCCATCCATCCATCCACCCATCCATCCTTCTACCTATCCATTCACCCAGCCATCCATCCATCCATCCATCCATCCATCCATCCATCCATCCATCCATCCATCCTTTTACTGATCCATTCATCCACCCATCAATCCATCCATTCGTCCATCTGTCATCCATCCTTCTATCAATCTGTCCATCCAGTGTTCCATCCATCCATCCATCCATCCATCCATCCATCCATCTCTTTATTCATCCTTCTACCCATCCATCCACCCACCCATCCATCCTTCTACCTATCCATTCACCCATACATCCATCCATTCATCTGTCCACCCATCCATCCAACCATCCATCCATTCATCCATCCACCCATCCATCTACCGATCCATTCATCCACCCATCAATCCATCCATTCATCCATCTGTCATCCATCCTTCTATCAATCTGTCCATCCAGTGTTCCATCCATCCTTCTATCAATCCATCCATCAAGTGTTCCATCCATCCATCCATCTCTCCATTCATCCTTCTACCCATCCATCCACCATCCACTCACTCATCCACCCATCCATCCTTCTACCGATTCATTCAACCATCCAGACATCCACCCCTCCATTCTTCTACCCATCCATCCATTCATCCCTCCATCCATCCATCCCTCCATCGTTCCCAGTCCAGCCAGGAGCTATAATCTCTCCTGGAGTCTCGGGGCCTCCACAGGTGGATAAAGGTGTTGCCGCCCTCACAGCTCCGCCTTCAGTCACCAGCGTATCATGTTGAGGATGTTTCCCTGATCCCAGGAGCTGCGTTAGGCTCACTCAAGACACATCTGGCCCCGGGCCAACACAGGGGCCAACACAGGGGCCAACACAGGGGCTAACACAGGGGCCAACACAGGGGCCAACACAGGGGCTAACACAGGGGCTAACACAGGGGCCAACACAGGGGCCAACACATGGGCCAACACAGGGGCCAACACAGGGGCCAACACAGGGACCAACACAGGGGCCAACACAGGGACCAACACAGGGACCAACACAGGGGCTAACACAGGGGCCAACACAGGGGCCAACACAGGGGCCAACACAGGGACCAACACAGGGGCTAACACAGGGGCCAACACAGGGGCCAACACAGGGGCCAACACAGGGGCCAACACAGGGGCCAACACAGGGGCCAACACAGGGGCCAACACAGGGACCAACACAGGGGCTAACACAGGGGCCAACACAGGGGCCAACACAGGGGCCAACACAGGGACCAACACAGGGGCCAACACAGGGGCCAACACAGGGGCCAACACAGGGGCCAACACAGGGCCAACACAGGGACCAACACAGGGGCCAACACAGGGGCCAACACAGGGACCAACACAGGGGCTAACACAGGGGCCAACACAGGGACCAACACAGGGGCCAACACAGGGGCCAACACAGGGGCTAACACAGGGGCCAACACAGGGGCCAGACTAAGAGCGATTGCTGACACGTTCTGAGGCCTTTAGGCTAAGCTCCACCCCCTTTTCCCTCCAAACACCATGACGATCGTTACGACCAGTTCCTGAGCAACACCATGTCTCTGCCTGTACTGAACAGATGAGCGTGGAACCTTCCGGATGAACCAGAGATCCTGCATCTAAACTTCAACTGTAACGGTAAAGGACGTGAATCATGGCGGGACAGAAGGACTCACGTATGAGCGCAGAGGTGATGGAGCGGACGGACGCGCAGCCGGGCGTCATCACCTGCAGCGTCTGGTGTTTGGACAGCTCCAGCAGCAGCAGGTGGCCCCCCCTGGTGCCGATCCAGAGCGCTGCGGCGCTCTGCACCAGGAGGGCCTTCACCGTGGCCCAGGAGGGCGACGCCTCCGAGGGCGGCTCCGCCCTGCCGCCCCGCCGGCCCCTGCAGCCGGACTCGTACCTGCGGGAGAGCTTGGTGTGAACGTGCACCAGGTTTCCTCTTTTTTGTTTTTAAATGACATGCAACGAGCGCGCACGTGTACCTGATGATCCGTGCGCAGTCGATGCAGTCCACCATCCTCTCGCTCCTCTTGTCCCAGACCTCCACGGTCGCCGCCCCGGCTTTGCTCAGGTACACGTATTTATCCACCACCATCCGGGACACGGACGCCTCGCCGCTCAGAGGGCGCTGCTGCCTGCGGGGCAAACACACGTGCACGCGCACGTGCACGCTCGTGTTACAACGCTTGTGGTTTAGAGACACTGGTTGCTCCTGCAGCCCACCGAAACAAAACGCTCCAGCCGAGTCTGTTGTCAGAGATACTCCAAAGTAGAGATCAACCGATTATCGGTCAGGCCGATTATCGGCGGCAGATATTTGGAAATTTGATGTATATCGTATCGGCATCGGCCTTTTTTAAATATGTCCGGCCGATAGTGCTGGGCGATATGGAAAAAATCATATATCATATATATGGACTATTTTATATCACGATAACAATATATATCACGATATACCATAATAAAGTATGTTTTCAGTTATTCTCTGAAAAGTTTGACAAAAATTTCATTGCTTACTTTTCAACTTTATTTTGAAAGGACATTTAGCTGAACTGTCACAAACATACATTTTAGTGCAGCAAAAACAGGTAGGTACAGAGGTACAGTAGCTTTCACATTTTTTTTAAAGTGCACAACAGTTTCTGAGAGGAAAAACACATTTTTGCACTGAAGTTCAGCTATAAAAAATAACACAAATTATTTTTCAACTTTCTGAAATCTGTAACCTTGTAGTGCAAAGTTTGCAAACCAATATAAAGTGTCTAAAGTAAACATCAGGGTTGAAGAGAACTCTGTTTAAGGCGTTAACCGTGAATAAAAGTGCAAACATAAAAGGCTACTTTGTAGAAGTAGATATGATTCTATCAAATTTATCGTTGCAGGTTATTTAATTACATATTTCCTGTAATAATTGATAAAATTAGGTTACGATACATGGTACGATACACACTTTTCTATCGTTCCCACGATATGTATCGTCATATCGCCCAGAACTAGGGCTAACCGTAACTCTAACCCTACCCTAACCTGCTCTTAAAGGCAACGGCTAGTGACGCACTGATTGGTTTAACAGGTGGAACGCCCTAACCACTCCTATGGATAATGTAGCGGTTAGCGCAGGTTAGATCGTGGGTTTAACAAAGGTGGAAGTTCTTTGCAGGGGAACGCCCCTCCCGCTACCCGCTATCCCTTAATAGCGGCTTTAGGAGGTTTGGACTGAAGATCGGGCCCATAATCTCATCATATCGTCATAATAATCGTCATATTGCCCAGCACTACCAGCCGATATGAATAAATCAATTTAAAACTGGGTTACAGCAGAATAACTATAGCGCAGAGTAAACCTTAGTGGCAGCTCTGCTAACTCGTATTACATCCCAACATGTCTGTGAATTATTTAAAAGAAGACTGCTGATAATATCGACATGGAAACAGTCCATGATAGAAAAGCATGTGTGTGTGATTAAGAGAGAGAGGCATAAAAAACTCAGTTCACTTGTTTTAGGGAGCGCTAAGGTGGAGGCTGCTTAGCTTTTACCATAAAATTAGTTCGTCCATCTGGCTCTAAACGCTCTGCAGACTATGTATTAGCAACGGGGAAAATACACCGAACTTTCTGGACAGTAAGCCGCTACTTTTTCTCACGTTTTGAACCCTACAGCTTATACAACGATGTGGCTAATGTATAGATTTCTACGGGCTAGCTTCATGCCGTCAATACGTTTATCCTCATCAGAATGAAATTACCGAACCGGTGGACCAATGAAACTGATCAAATTAAATCAAACGCACTCACACTAAATTTATCAGATTTTGCGCTTCATGCACATACCCTCATCATGGAAAACACACGAAGGAATGCATGTGATTTAGCTTTTAAGTTAAAGGTAATCGATCTGTCGGTCAAAGGAGTAAACAGAGCTACTGGACGTAATTATTTTGAGATCCGAATATTCTGATCCTTATATTCAGTTGCGCTCAATAGGAAATCACGGTATGTAATGTGGAGAATAGTACCGTATTGGCCCGAATATAGGACAATATTTTATTCTAGAAATCATATTCTCAAAAACGGGTCGTCTTATAATCGAGGTCTAGACCTTTCAGTTGTAGTTACAAACCAGCGCCACTAGATGGAGCTGCACTGAAGTAATCAGTCAGTGCGTTTACATGGGAAGTTTAATTCCTCTTTAATTCAGAATTAAAGTTAACATCCGAATAAAAGTTACCATGTAAACACTTAATTCCATATGAAAATGTCAATTCTGAATTAAACTTTATTCCGAAGTAAGTGGCTGGTTTATTCTGATTTGAATTCCGAATTAAATAATTCCGCGGTCATGTTTACACTCATTCCTGTTTAAATTAATTCCCGTCTTTCTGCGCATGCTAGTTCTGTTGCCCGTCTGTCGCCATGACGCTTATATTCCGCGCTGGGCTTGTTTTCAAAACAAAGTTTCAAGATGGCAGCACGCAGTAAACGGTGTTCAAGAGCAGAGACGATTTATTTAATAAATAGCTTGGAGGAACTGGAAATAATTAAAAGAACAGATGGCAGGAAACATAAAAATTGTGAGCTTTTCAAAGTTGTAGCGGCCAGGTTAAATGAAGGAGGTTTCACAGATAGAGACGCCACCCAGGTCAAAAATAAGTGGAATGTTGTTGCTAACCGAGTTGTTGCTAAGTTTGTTTTCTTCCGGTAGACGTAAAGACGTCCGCCCCCCCCCCATCCAATCAGAACCCTTCCCAACCCCCAGACCTAAAGCGGAGTTGGATAAAGCCGATCAAACGTGTTTTCCATGTAAACCTCAATTCGGAATTACTATTTCTATGTAAACTCGAAGGAAAATAGTTTAATTCGGAATTATTTAATTCCGAATTATTAATTCCGAATTAAAAAACTTCATGTAACTGCAGCCAGTAAGAATGGAGCATCACAGTGAACACGGAGCAGATCTGATGTTAATTAACATAATAAACAGCAGTTTATTAAATACTACTATACATTGATCTTCAATAACATGGGAACCTGACACGTACCTGTACTTTAAATATGGTACCACACTTCCTAAAAAAGATTTAATCATTAAAATGATTAACAATACAGCAGAATGTTCTCTGTGTGTTTTTCTACAATGATTGTACAATAAGAAGTTGCTTGATGAATAACCTTTTGTCTCTCACATATTTTTATTTTCCCAAAATGATATCTGAAATATAGGGGCTCTACTGGACCGCTAATGAATGAGTGCGCCGCTGCCGCGGGTTCGACTCCTCAACCCGGCTTCCCGTCAAACTACAGCAGAAAAAAAAACCAGACAGGTAAACGCGTGTTTGCAGACTCACTGCAGGATCAGGACGGGCCTGGTGTCGATGGACCTGCAGACGTCGTAGTCGGCGGAGAAGCAGAGGATCTTGGTCCCGCAGCCGGCCCAGACGCTCCGGCCGTCCAGCGGGTGCGCCGACTGGCCCAGACACATGACCGGCGTGCTGACGTTCCCCACGCTGACGGTTTTCAGCGGCTGCCCGT
The DNA here is from genome assembly GCA_018398805.1 of Hirundichthys speculiger. Classification (NCBI taxonomy): domain Eukaryota; kingdom Metazoa; phylum Chordata; class Actinopteri; order Beloniformes; family Exocoetidae; genus Hirundichthys; species Hirundichthys speculiger. The sequence continues at coordinate 104,079 of JAGFBZ010000960.1, read as the reverse complement.
TCTCCTGCTGCAGAGACCGACAAAAACGGCGGCGGGTTTTAAACGGGTTCGAGAGGCGCGGAGAGGCGCGACGGCGCCGGGTGATGTCACTGAGAGTAATGTTCACCGTGAGCGCCGAGTCCTCGTAGACGCTGAGAGCGCCATCTGCTGTCCCAACCAGCAAATAACTCTTCCTCTGGCTGACGAGAGAAAGAAACAGTTACTGTTTAGTGTCACGTTCAGTTTAACGTTTAATGTTTAACATTCAGAGCGTTGCTGTTGCATGATGGGTAGCTGATCTCAGGTCCTCTTTGCTCTCTTTTGTGTTGAACTTTTTTGAGGCACCGGCACCTACCCGGGCGCGACAGGAGTTTGCGGCGCGTTACTAAACGGGGGGGCTTACGTGCAGCGGGGGAGCGCGTGGAAGTACAGCGAGGTGACGGCGTCGGTGACGCCCTGGAGGCGGTGCCAGGCGGACAGCTCCCCGGTGCCGATGACCAGCAAGGAGCCGGACTGGGTCCCCGCCACCAGCCAGTCGCCGGCCTCGTTTGGAACCTGGACCCTGGCGAGGCACAGGACGGGGCTGGTGTCCACTTCCTGTTTTGGAGAAGAAGGGGCGTGTCCGTTGAACCGTGAGGTCACTGGTACAGTAGCAACAGCTGGAGTTGGCGCTGACGGAGATGCCAGGTGTGGGGGCGTACCTGTGTGGTGACGGTGTCGTTGTCCAGGTCCACGGCCGTCACGAAGCCCCTCCTCTGGGTCCTGCTGCCCCCGCCCAGCCAGGCCGTGTGGCCCGCCGTGAGGCCGCCGCCGCCGCCGCCGCCGGAGCTCACCGTGATGCACTCGGCGTTGAAGACCCGCGGGAGCTCGTGCTCCCTCATCAGACACAGCATTTCACCCGAGTTCAGCCTGTCGAACACCTGCGCAGGTAGAAATAAAGACAAGAAGGAGCTGCCAGCCGCTGTTCCTGCGGCTGCGTCCGGAACCGTCCAAGTCCTCACCTGAGCAGAAGTGGGTCGATCCTGCGGGCTTTCCTTCAGACAGTCCTTCATCAGCGCCTGGAAGCGCGGCCACGGCGAGCAGCCGTAGTGTTTCACCGGATCTGCACATGGGGGGGGGGGGGGGTTTAGCTGAACGGACTCAGAACCAGACAGAAGTTTAGAAGATTACATTTATTCCGACTTTCAATCCCAAAATATTTAATAGGTTCTCCTGTTTTTTAGTCCCAACCTTTTTTTTCCAAACGTGTTGCGGATCTAAAAAGCAAAAACCAGATGTATTCAAACTGTCTGTGAAGATTTTTCATGTCGTCCCACGTTTTATTAAATTTAAATAAAAACACGTCATTAATCAATAACTCTGCTGCTTGTTGCCCTGCACCTGCACTTTCAGTTTAATGAAGTTGAAAAAAGCTTTTTATAATCCAACATTCAGTCTTTATGTCATAAATATTCCACATTGATTTTTTCTTGTTTTTTTTCAATTTAATTTAATTTTGTTTTTTTTTTTTTTATATTTTTTTATTATTATATTTTTTAGTTTTTTCTCATTTTATTTTTTTTTTCATTTTAATTGTATTTTTAAATGTTTTTTTTCTCATATATTTTTCTTTTATTTTATTTTATTTTTTCAATATTTTATTTTATGTTATTTTAATTATATTTTTTAAATGTTTTTTCTCATTTTATTTTTTTTTATTTTATTTTCATTTTAATTGTAGTTTTTTTTTTCATGTTTTTTCTCATATACTTTTCTCATTTTATTTTATTTTTTAAATATTTTTAAATGTTTTTCTGTTTTTTTAAATGTTTTCATTTTAATTTTTTTTCTCTCATATACTTTTCTCATTTTATTTTATTTATTTTTTTATTCATTTTTTACACACCCTTAAGTTTTATCTACTGTTCTTTTATAAAGAGAGACAGTCGTTTAAATCACTTAACTATGTTGTGTATGTGACGAATAAAATTTTAATCTGAACAAAACCAATCGTTTTATTTTGATATAATCTAAAGGCTCTGAGGTTTTTTTTTTTTTTGCATAACTGTCAGGAAAGTTGAACATATCAGATGCAGTCTGGATTACAGGAAGGATGTCAAAGATTTGTTTTATAAGAAAAAGACGTAAACCTGAAACAGTCTGGATCATTTCAGTATGATGACCTCTGACCTCCTCTGACTCAGGTGAAGACTGATTCACCTGCTGCTGCTCACCTGGCAGTTTTCCCTGCACGGCGATCTCGTCGAACTCGCTGGGGAACTTCATCCCGTCCAGGATTCGCTCTCCGGCCGTCAGCAGGTCGTAGAGCAGCAGGCCCAGCGAGAACACGTCCGCCTGCTGGTTGTAGATCACGCCGCCGCGGGCCACCTCCGGCGCTCGGAAACCTGCCGGCGCACCTGAGAAGGTCAGTTCAGCTGGGACGGATCCTGACGGGGGGCAGGTGGGTTTGAGTCTGACCTGGAGTGCCCTCCGAGCTCCGGACCCCCATGCTGCAGCAGTACTGGGCGATGCCGTAGTCCGTGATCTTGGCGATGATCTCGGCGTCGGTCTTCAGGTTGAACAGGAGGACGTTGTGGGGCTTCAGGTCCCGGTAGATGATCATGGCTGAGTGGAGGTACCTGGTGAGGACGAAAGTCTGCAGGTCTCACTTTAGGAGAGGCGTCGCTGACCTCTAGTGGCCAAACGGTTACTCACAACAAGACAGAGAGAGAGAGAGAGAGAGAGAGAGAGAGAGAGAGAGGGAGCCCAGCGGTGTGGGGACGAGTGTGCCCGTCGTCTACCTGAGTCCGTCCGACACCTGCAGGGCGATCCTGTGCTGGAGCTTTTGGTTGAGGCTCCCGTTCTCGTGCTCGAAGAGGGAATCCAGCGACCCCCGCAGGGCCAGTTCCATCACCAGCACCTGAGGAGCCGAGCCGGCCGCCAGCAGCCCCACCAGGCTGGGGTGGCGGAGACGACCCAGCACCGCCAGCTCCTGAAAATCAGCCGGTGAGACGTTAGCAGGGACGTTAGCACGGATGTTAGCATGGACGTTAACACGGATGATAGCAGGGACGTTAACATGGACGTTAGCACGGACGTTAGCAGGGACGTTAGCAGGGACGTTAGCACGGACGTTAGCACGGATGATAGCACAGTCGATAGCACTCCTCTTTCAGTACTACCAGGTTTTATTATTCTGTTAAAACTAGGGCTGGGCAACTATTAAAATTTTAATCGCGATTAATCGCATGATTTCCCTGATTAATCATGATTAATCGCATTGTCTACGCAAAATCAAATAATGAATTCAAAAGTAGTGTAAAGGTCACTTTTATTTAAATGTTCTGCTGCCATATGAACAAAAAGTGCCATAACATTTGTTGTTCAAACACTTTTAACATCAGCACTTGTCAGTAACACATATTTAGTGTAAATCTCATCTTAAAAAATGTAAAATAAAATAAAGTTTATTGCCACTGCCAGGGCATTAATGTCATCCTGTTTTTATAAAAAAAAAAAAGGACAAACAAAATCCAACAAAATGATTGTGTCTCAGCACAATCAGAACATTAAAACAGGTAATTTCTGAGGTAGAAACTTTAAACGCGGAGTTCAACTTGTCAGTTGTTACAAATAACCTTGTTTCTGTTGAATCCTCCGTCTGGGAAAACTTTAAAATGAAAATGTCCATGTTAAAGTTCAGTAACTTTACCAATCCATGTATCAATAATTCTTTCCATTATCAATTGTCATTAAAAAATTAAAAAAAAATTTAAAAGTGACATTTTATTACGTTTTTCTTTTTTAATCTAACACAAAAAAAGAAAAAAATGCCTTATACATATATGTATATATATATATATATATATATATATATATATATATATATATATATATATATATATAATACATACACACACACACACACACACATACATGTTGTTTTATAATGAAGGACTGGACTTTCTGTTGTCATTACACATCTGTGCCACTAGATGGAGCCGCACTGCAGTAACCAGCTAGAGAACAGCAGGACAGTGAACACATGGAGCAGATCTGATGGAACATGGAGGAATGACCACAAAGTTTTGTTGTCCAGAATTTTATTTCCGACAGAATTGTTAATATTGCTACCTGAGTTGCTACCTGAACTGTAAAGTTCACAGATTTTTACCGTTCTCCATGTCTGTTTTAGCTTTTCCGCATGTTTACCTGCTAATTATCTTCCAGTTCCGCAGCAGCCAGTAACAAACTTTTCAAAACAAAAGCATGTGAGCAACATGCGTTAACACGTGATTAAAATAAATGTTGGCGTTAATAAATTAATGCGTTAACACGATAATAACGCGTTAACTTGTCCTAGTTTAAACACAACGAACCGGTCTTAGTGCTGGGCTAAAACAACCTTAGATGACTTTTTTTAAAAACTGTGCTGTTATTGAAGAAAAATGAAGCTTAAGAGATTTTTTTTTCTCTGTGGTCAACTCTAGGTACCCCCTTACTGCCGAGGGTCAGCTGCCGCTCATCGTCATCCCTGATCACCAGCAGGTGATCGACATCCAGGTCTGTGTTGGCAACACAATGCCGAGAGGGAAAGACATCAGCAGCCTTTTAGAGAAGCGACTTGCTGCACATCAGGCCTGGAAAGGTCATGAAAGCACTTCCAACCGATTCGGAGCTCAACGCTGAGCACATCAACGATGAGGTCAACGACAGCACGGTGAGACCGAAGTGGAGCCGTTTGGCCTCAACGCCCAGAACCAAACTCAGCAGAAACCCCTCATTCCCACCGTCGGGCACGGCGGCGGAGGTGTGATGATTTGGGGTTTAAGGAACTGAACACTTTGCAGTCAGTGAGTCGACCACAAACTCCTCTGAGTATTTCAGAGACAAATGGACAAAAGTCTGGTCTTGTTCATCTGAGGCTGCACGTGTATGACGCCGAGGCTCACAGCGATGACGGTTTTACTAAATGTTTTTACTAAAGGTGTCCCGATCCTGATCCCCTGATCGGATCGGCCTTCGATCTTAAAAATTTAAGGTGGATCGGATCGGCAGATCAACATTATTATAACACACCGATCTTTCTTTCATTATTTTTTTCTCAAAAAGTGATCCTGATTAACACAAATTAATAAAGTAATCATATTACACAAACAAAAATATTTTTTAAACTATATACATTTAATAATTTGCACTGAAATGAGGTTTCCCAGCAGCGCTGTCTTGTATCCACCTTAAAAGTTTTAAGACCGGCGGCGTCAGGCTAAACTTTAGCAAAAATGTTAGCAGTGTGGCAGCGCTATAAAATTACAAAGACCGACGCTTCGACTGCGACTTGAAACTTGTGTAAGGCTGAGATATCATGATGGGTAAGTAAGAAGAGAGTTTACAACACCACCAATTTAATCAGACACTTAAAAAAATCACCATCCTAGCGAGCAGGATGACTTCTGAGCAAACGCTCTGTGAAACTTTCAAAAGAAAGGACAAACTCCCGAAAGACTCGGAGAAATACAGAAAAATCACCAGAGCTAATCGTGCAGAATGTATTACTGAGGACGACCAGCATTCATTGGGGAATACAAGGCATTTAACCGGCTCATTAATTACCTCGAGCCTCATTCCATCATTATATGAACGACAAAGGACACAAAGGTGCGCGAACATGTGCAGCGGGTCTTGAAAGAAGATAAGTTAATATTTTATGTTATTTTTATTCTGATGTGATTTCATTGATTGCAAAGACTTCTGCTAGTGATTTCATTGCCTTAAACTGCTAGCTAAGTTCACCTGCTGCTATTTAAATGGAAGTGCTATGTTCTTTAGTACTGAGACTGTTGAACAGTCACTGTTCTGTAACTAAATGTGTTTTATAATAATTCTCCCAAACAAAAAAAAGAAAGAAAGAAGAAGAGTGTTTAAATAAGTTATTGTTTATTTTATGAGATGATAAAAGCTATTAATCTCAGCTTGAATGCAGGCCTATTTATTAATGTACACAGGAAATAAAATGCATGGGAAATTAAACTCTGTTTGCCCACTCAAAAAAAGTGAAATCGGATCGGGAAAAATCGGGAATCGGCCGATCATCAAAATTAAAGATTGGAAATCGGATCGGGACCCAAAAAACGTGATCGGGACATCCCTAGTTTTTACACACACAAAGAAGCACATGATTAAAAGAAGTGGTGGACGACCGCAGTGGCAGCTCCTACCTGTCTGAGGAGTCTGTAGATGTACAGCTCGGACGCGTGCTTGTTGAAGATTTTCACCGCGACGTCCTCATTCTTGTAGACGCCCCGGTACACCGTCCCGAACCCGCCGTCCCCTGAAGAAGAGCATTGTGGATTTACACGTCTGACGTCAACGCAGGATCACAAAGAGCCAAAGCGATGCTCCTCTTCGGTTTACCGTCGTACCGAGTCGGTTCTCCTTGGACAGCTCCACGTGAAGCTCCTCGCTGTCCAGCAGCGTTCCTGCAGGCTGGTCGCTCAGGACCAGGTCCTGGGGCGATCTGAGAGACGGGGAGCGTGTAGCGGGGGTCCTCCGGGTTCACCAGCAGGAAATCTGGGACCAACAACGGCATCACTGATTCGACGGACCCGAGACCGTTCAGTGAACCGAACGGCAAGAAAATGGGATGTGCGGCACGTACCGTTATCGGCGTAGTTGAAGAGGTCCTCCAGCTGGATCCTGCTCCACTCCCGTCCGTCCTCAAAGCTGTACAGAGCCCACCTCTTCAGCAGCGCTTCCCCGTTGCCGTGCATGTCGGTGTTGAGCAGGCCGGGAAACCACTCCTCCAGCACGGAGTCGACGTGGTCCACCACCTGACCCAGCAGAACCCGACCTGGGCAGAGGGGGAGACGGCGGGTGACCAGGAGATCTGAGCGCAACTGGATTCGTCACCGGCAGCTTTTATGGGTCGGACATCCAGATGAAGGAGAGTTCAACCCCCCACCCCCGAAACAAGATGAGACGCTGAAGAGACGAAACCGAAGGAACGTCTGACGGCAGCAGCGTGACTCAAAGAAGTTGACCGAAGCCCACATGAGTCTGAGGACTGAAGAGACCAGCGTCCAGTTCTGGTTCGGTATGAGACCGGAGCGGCTCATTGAGTCCTCTTATTTGTAGTATTCTTCTTTCACGACGTGCCAAAACCTGGTTTCTACTATCAGATATATACAGCTGAAACCAGGAGACTACAGTCATGGAAAAAATGATTAGACCACCCTTGTTTTCTTCAGTTTCTTGTTCATTTTAATGCCTGGTACAACTAAAGGTACATTTGTTTGGACAAACATAATCGATAACCACAAAGATTGCTCATAAGAGTTTTATTTAAGAGCTGATATCTTACCATTTTCCATGGTTTTCTTGATTATAACCTAAATCACTTAAGTTTTTACATCAATAGCTATGGCGTTGTACTGCCAAAAACACTGCTTTTATGCATTCAGTGTTTTCTTTTCTGTCTGTTTTAGTCACATGATGACGTTTAGTGGTACCAGGTATTAAAATGAACAAGAAACTGAAGAAATAATGGTGGCTCTAATCATTTTTTCCTTGACTGTATATGAGAAGACACAAGATCTTTTTTTTTTTGTCTCCCCGTCTGACATTAAATCAGTCTAAACCTTTCCTGTTTTGGGTCAGTTAGGATTCCCAAAATTATTTTTATTCACTAAATGGCAGAATAATGAGAGAGAAAATTTTTCAGAGAATTTTTTTTTTTTAAACTACTTCCTTTAAAGTCAGAAGTTTCCACACACTGAGATGCCTTTAAACAGTCTCGGAAAGTTCAGATGGTGATGTCACGGCTTTGGAATGCTTCTGATAGGTTGACTGACATCTTTGATAACTGGAGGGACACTGGTGGCTCAGACTCACTGATTCCTTCTGTGGCATCATGGGAAAAATCAAGAGATCAGTCAAGATATCAGCAGGAGAGCTGTGGACCTCCACCAGTCTGGTTCATCCTGGTCCAGTTTCCAGATGTCTGAAGGAGCCACGTTCATCTGCTCCAACAGTTGTCCACCAGTAGAACCACCATGGGAACGTCCACCGTTATAGTCCTCAGGAAGGAGACGGTTCTAAGTCCCAGAGATGAACCTGAACCAACCCCAGAACAGAAGCTGAACAGCTGGTGAAGATGATACTGAAGCTGGTCAGAGAGGGTCATCACCCACAGAGAAACCAGTCCTGGACCAAGCATGGACTGAAAGACCACTCAGCCAGGAAGAAGACATTACTCCAGAAGAGACAGAAAAGAGATCTTCAGCTCTGGAGACATGCCCTGTGGTCTGATGAAACTAAGACTGAACTGTTTGAGTCAAGACAGTTTAAAGGCAACAACACCAAACACTAAACTTCTGACTTTGGAGGATCATAAAAGCAGTCTCTCTCTCGTTATTCTGGTGTCTTCTCAGTACCTGCCACCAGGATTTAGAGGTCCATGTCCTGGACTTTTCTGAGAGAGAAGCTGCTGAGAAGTCAGATACCTTTTCGTGAAGACGGCACCGTTATTCTGACAAAGCTGGAGGGACTCTCCTCCTCTGAGGCGGCCTCCAGCAGACAGTAGGCTTCAGCGGACCAGCTCAGGTAAATGCCTGTCCTCCAGTAGATCCGGTTCGGTCTGAGGACTTTCTCTAGGCGAGACAGCAAAAAGGTAAGATTTCAACCGCTGTTGTCCTTCCCTTGTGATCTTTCACGGCGGCTGCCCGGCTCACCTCTTCCGCGGAGCAAATACGAGGAGACCTCCAGCAGGCGGCTGATCTGCCGGGACCAGAAGTCCATGGGGAAGTACGGCATCTCGAACAGACGCACGATCACCTCCGAGTTCTCGCAGTGAGGCAGCTCGATGACCGGTCGGTGCCTGGACAACCTGGATGACGGGACGACGCGGTGAGACCTTCACGAGCCGAGGCTCTCACCTCCGCATGGACACGAGAGTCTGAACGTACCTGCTGGGCACCAGCAGCTGGTCCTCGCCGAAGGGAAGGGCGATCTGAAACTTCTCCAGAAGTTTGAAGAACTGCGTCAGGTGGCTCTTGGGGAAACAGGCGGACTCGAAGAGAAACTTCTCCACGACGGAGCGCTGGACGACTCCTCTGGGTTGCTCCAGGAGGCCGCAGCCCTTTAGCGTCAACTTCTGCATGGATGACAGACCGAGAGACAGACTGAGCGTGTTAAATGTTAACTTTAACGGACGGCTACAACGTACGGTTCCTCTGGATGGGTTGGGACGAGAACAGGGCAACGAGACTTCTGGAACATCGTCCTGTTAGAAAGATGGGAGCAAAGTGTCGATGTCTAGGCCCGTGTTGTAGAGGACCACGATTAAAGTTCAGGGCTCACAGAACGTGGAACAGCAGCGCCGGGCCAAACATTCCGGTTGATGATAGCAGCCGGCCTCCAGCGACTTAGAAGCGTCCGCCCCTGGACCTCTGCTGGACCACCCTGGACACCACCGTTTGACACCACTCATCATTTTTAAATGCATAATTCCAGAAAGACATGGTCAGGTACCAGTCTTTAGACGAGGGGACAACCACACAACTGTCACCCGATCCCGAAACCTTCGGGTAAACTCGTAACCTCGCAGATGTGGTGGAGTGCACAACTGTCAGACCTGATCCTCAGACCTTCTGGTAAACTCATAACCTCGCAGATGTGGTGGAGTGCACAACTGTTAGACCCGATCCCGAAACCTTCGGGTAAACTCGTAACCTCGCAGATGTGGTGGATTGCACAACTGTTAGACCCGATCCCGAAACCTTCGGGTAAACTCGTAACCTCGCAGATGTGGTGGAGTGCAGAACTGTAGGACCTGATCCCCAAACCTTCGGGTAAACTCGTAACCTCGCAGATGTGGTGGAGTGCACAACTGTCAGACCTGATCCCCAAACCTTCGGGTAAACTCGTAACCTCGCAGATGTGGTGGAGTGCAGAACTGTAGGACCTGATCCCCAAACCTTCGGGTAAACTCGTAACCTCGCAGATGTGGTGGAGTGCACAACTGTCAGACCTGATCCCCAGACCTTCGGGTAAACTCGTAACCTCGCAGATCTGGTGGAGTGCACAACTGTCAGACCTGATCCCCAAACCTTCGGGTAAACTCGTAACCTCGCAGATGTGGTGGAGTGCACAACTGTCAGACCTGATCCTCAGACCTTCGGGTAAACTCGTAACCTCGCAGATGTGGTGGAGTGCACAACTGCCAGACCTGATCCCCAGACCTTCGGGTAAACTCGTAACTTCGCAGATGTGGTGGAGATTGTGAGCGTTGTGATTTTAAAGCGTGTCCCGGAGCAGCAGCGGAACCACCTCTTACCGACTGTCAAGGTGCCGAGACGTGACGAGGTGCTGATGTGTACTTGTTTCGATGCCGCCGGACATGGGAGACCTGGATTCTCGGAGCGGACTGTAAACTCCTCAGTGTACCGGAGTATTCTAGAGGCAAATCTGCCTGACAAGTAAAGCTTGACCAAAACTGGGCCGTGAAACGTGACAACAAGCCGAAGGATTCCCCCACAAATCTGCGGCACGAATGACTGAAAAGGAAAGTCCAGGACGTCGCAGCTGAAACATCTTTTGTAGAACCTGAAGAGAGCTCTCCGTCAACGAGTTCCTGAAAGACCTCACTAAAGCAAAGCAATGCTGTCGAGAGGCGGAGGAGCATGGAGGGAGATGTGGGAGACCGAGGAAGTCACGCTGACGTGTCCAGAGGTGCGGTTACCTGCGAGAGGACGCTGCACAGCCACTGCGGGTCGATGAAATAGAGCTCCTGGAGCTGGAGCGCAGGATCAGCAAAGTGCAACAAAATCCCTGAAAGTGACAAAAACACAGCATAGCGGTGGTCCATGGAGACACTATCTGCAATTTGAACATCAGATCAATCTGTATTATAAGGAACTATCAAATTATTTAATTCAGAGGTTGAGAAGTTAAGATTATCTCTGCAAAATTAACACGGCGATGCATCAGAAGCTTTTTTTATTCCCCCAGCTGACCGGCTTCGCTGAGGAAGTGGACGGCGTGGGGCAGCTCGGCCTCGTCCAGCTGCAGCTGACTCTCCTGGATGAGCTGGAGAAGCTGGTGGTGCCTGAGGACGGGGAACTCCGCAGGGACCCTGGTCCTCTCCCGGAGAAGCCTCCGCTCCAGCTCCACGTAGCTGTCCGGCACCAGCTGACCCATAACGGGCTGGCCCTGGATCTGCGGGAGAGAACAGGAGGAGGAGGAGGAGGAGACGGTTTTGGCGGGGAGGATCTTGAGAGGGAAGGAAACACTCCCGGCTCCCTGTTTTCTTCCTCTCACCATGAAGCCGGCGACCTCCCTGGCGATGGCCTTGCGCAGTTTGGAAATGGAGTCCGAGTCCTCGCAGAAGGAGACCATGTGGTAGTCCCTGATGGCGGGGAAGCCCTGGTGGTTCAGCAGCTCCTCTCTGATCTTCCTCAGGCACGCCTGGAGCTGCTGCTCCTCGCTCACGTCGGTGTGGGTTCCCACCAGAATGACTGGAGACGCTGGAGCTACGGCCTGCAGTCGGCGGCGCATGACAACATGTCAAACATCTGAGGCATTCTTTACTCGCAAGCATGGCTGCAAAGTTCCTGGAATCTTTCCATGGGAGTTCATGGAAAGACATGGGAATTAACATCTCAGTCCTTTTGTCCGTTACAGTGTTGAGAGAGAGCTGCTTTTTCAGTCCCTCTGGGTCCCAGTAGACGCCCTGATAGCTGATCAGTATTTTCATTCTGCAGCGATGCTCCTGATCATTCATCATTAAATCGTTGTATCGCTGCAGACCGATGGATCATCTGCCGTTCAAAAACGAACCATTTGCCCAGTCCTAAACACAGTCCTAAAGACCATTGTGGTGCGACCCGTCCGAGGTTTTTGACACAGTCCACTGTGGGATTCAGCGTCAAAGGCTTTAGCTTACCAACCAGGCTTTGGGTTGGGTTTTAAATAACCTCATCAGGTCGGAGGCAGTGAGCGCAGTTTGTGTGGTCAGGCCATCGAAGTTATCTGGACTCCCCCAAAGGGGTCCCACACGGCTCAATCTTAGGACCTCCATCCTTCACTATTTATACACACAGCTTGGGGTCACGGCCTCTGATGGAGCTGCGCGCTTCCATGCCGATGATTCACAATTGTCCGCAGCCAAGCAAAAACAGATCCCCCTGTTTTTAAGTGCCCAGGGTCTTCTTTTGACGGTTGGTAGTCTTTAGTTCTTAACAGCTTAGGAAAAAATGCCAGTAATACTCAGGGCATGTTAGAGGAAGAAGGTGCTACAAACTATCACCACTGCATGGGTTACCCGTCACCTGGGTGACGTCATCTTGGCACAGTGGTCAATGAAGACATAACGTTTTGATTCTTTTCTTTTATTTAACCTTTACTTTACCAGTTTAGTCCCGTCGAGACCAAGGATCTCTTTTAACAAAGGAGACCTGGCCAAGAGGGCAGCAGCACAGCTACGTCCAACGCAATAAACAACAGAATAAAATTAACGTTTGCACACAGACAAGGTCACGACGTAACCAGAGCTTTAAACACCTTCAATGTAACGGCAGCTTGGAGTTTAAACTGAAAACTGAAATGCATTCTTGCACAGTTCGGTTGTACACCGGGGACGACAAACTGGAAAGCGTCTACCGGTTGGAGGACACGACCTCCACGCCTCCTTGTTAGGAGACGGGACACTTCGTAAATGAACAGGTGCCAGCGACCTGGCACAGAAGGACCTCCGGTTGGCTGGAGAGCTAACATACGCGATGGTAAGCAAGAGGACCAGAGTTGTTTGTGAATCTCGGTGCTCCATGGTGAAGTCTATCCAGCACAAAGACAACAAGAAGAAGCATTCATAGACAACACATCTCCAGGCGAGAAGGTCTCCACCAGTTTCTGTTGGACGTGCAAACAGCACCACCGCAGCCTTCCCTATAAGGCTCTCGCTACCTTCAGCGTTCCAGTACTGAGGTCGGTAAGACGTCGTTCTCCTAGTCTGGGCCCTTCACCTGGAACCAGCAGCTTCAGCAGGATCTGAAGCTGCCCAGTCCGGTCACACTTGCTGAATTTGCAGATCCAGGGTGTGAACTTCCCACAGCACATGACCGTCAGTGGGTCGGACGATGAGAACACGGGACTGGATGCAACTGAACGTGAAGTTCGTTCACCTGGCTGATGGAGTTTATTCTGATTCTGTCTCTGATCAAAGACCTGGTTCTTCTTCAACACTGGTTTTGTTTCAATCTATCACTCTGGGACGGCAAGAACGTAAAGTTACTTTGTTTGACTTCCTAAAATAATCAAATATTCCTTCACGAAACTGAAACTGATATCTTAAGAGGAACAATGGTCCGTGGTGTCGTACTGAATTCCCATGAAAAGTTTGTGGGGACTTTTTCCAGCCCTTTGCAGCCATGTTACATATGAAGTTACCCCAACAGATGCAGGTTCACCTGTGGTTCAGGAACTCACCTTGATGTTAAAAAGCCAGGGTTTGAGAGCGTCCACCTGACTGGCTCCTTTGCTCAGGTTGTACACCACCAGGTAGAGAGCTCTGGACGTCAGGAAGTGAGGGTGAGAGCCACTGAACTCCTCCCTACCTGCGGAGCAGAGAGCCACACTGAATCCCACCAGGGGGCAACTGTCGCGCCAACAACCGAACCGCACATCAAGGCACAAGCGCTTCAATCTGCTGCAAGGACGATTCTACTCGGGTCTGACACGCCGGGCCCACCTGAGAAGTCCCAGACGTTCAGCGTCATCCTCTTCTTGTCCCGTTCCCTGATGGTCCAGTCCAGGACGTCGATGCTGATGGCGCTCTGACTCGAATTCGACTGGCAGCGCTTCAGCTTCATCAGTTGCTGGATCAGGGTGGTCTTCCCGCTGCCGGGGTTGCCCACCACGATGAGCTTCATGCGGTAGTACGGCACGGCCTTCTTCAGTCTCTGCTGCAGGAACCTGGAACATCGGGGCAAACATGGCTCAGTTGCGTAATCAGGGGTTTCGTGAGGTCCGTGCTACACCGAGCAGCGTGAAGAGACCTCTGACCTCACGATGTCTTTGGTCTTGCTACCGATGAGTTTGAGGTCCAGCTGCAGCCGAAGGCCGTCCAGCGGCAGGTCCCACAGCCTGCCCAGTTTTCCCATTTCATCCGGGAAGGAGCGCAGGCTCGTGTTGTGGCTCACGTCCAGGGAGGTCAGGCCTTCCAGCAAACCGATCTGCGGAGGGATCTGGATGCGGGCGACACAGCGGTGGAGGTCCGTTGAGGATAATCGGTTACCTGCACTCTCACGCAAACTCTGCACGGACGTCCCTTACCTCGGTGAGCTTGTTGTCGCTCAGGTGGAGCTTCTCCAGCCGGGCCCACCTGTAGACCGGTCCGCTCAGGTCCAGGGCTCCGATGCGGTTCTGACTGAACATCAGCTCCCTGATGTTGCTGGAGGCCCAGAATTGCGGACCGGGCAGAACGGCGATGCTGTTGGTGGTCATGTCTACCGACCGCAGGCTGGACAGAGGGACAGGGAAGAACCATCACATGCTGCCAGAAAAGTCCTCAGTCACTGACGAGACAGCTTGTCGGGGACTCTGAAGGGACTTACTTCGGGAGCTCGAGAACGACCTCGGGAATGTAGGTGAAGCTGTTGCTCGCCAGTTTCAGCGTCGTGATCTTGGCTGGCAGCTGTGACAGAGAACCTGGAGGAAGATCAGAGCAGCTGTCTCAGTCTCCTCTCCGACATACGTTTCCAGCTCCTCGTGAGCAAACGCCCCAGTGTGAAGGAGCAAGAAGTGCGCCGATTTAGAGCGTAATGATCGTTTGCGGTACTTACAGATTTTGTTGACGGAGGCATTAAGAGTCTCCAGTTTGGGACAGCCGCTCAGGAAGTCCGGAGACATGTTCCCCACGCTGTTCCTGCTGATGTCCAACAGCTTGATCTCAGGTAGACACAGAGGCATGCTCAGCTCTGTGATACTGTTACTGAGGAGGGGAAAAACACGAGTGAAAATCAGCCATTCAGATACAGAGGACCCATAACTCAGCAGCTTGCACGTCCACGTGGAGATTTTGGCTCATTCTTCTCAACAATTCAATTCAATTTTATTTGTATAGCATCTGTTACAATGCCAATTGTCTCCAGGCACTTTACAGAGACCCAGATCATGACCCCTGAGCAAATATCATTAACTAAAAATATAATATTAAATCCTAATCAAGGATAATGGCAGGTAAAAAAAACTCCCACAGTGGGAGAAAAAAAACTTTCAGCCAAACAGTCGCAAGAAAAAACTCCACTTTAAGAGGAAGAAACCTGGACCAGGACCTGGATCATATGGAGGGACCTTCCTGATGAAGACCAGCTGGATAAAGAAAGAAAAAGAGAGGAGGGACAGGACAGAGAGAGGATGGAGGACAGAGAGAGGAGAGTACATACATCCTCGCAACACTACACTAGACAAAATGTATAAATAGTAGGGCTGGGCGATGATTAAAATGTTTAATCGCATTGTATACGCAAAATTCAAAAGTAGTGTAAAATGAACTTTTATTGAAACGTTCTGCTGCCATATGAACTAAAGTGTCATAACATTTGTTGTTCAAACACTTTTAACATCAGCACTTGTCAGTAACACATATTTAGTGTAAATCTCATCTTAAAAAAAATGTAAAATGAAATAACGCTTAATGCCACTGTCAGGGCATTAATGTCATCCTGTTTCTATAATTTTTTTTTTAAAGTCTACAAACAAAATCCAACAAAATGATTGTGTCTCAGCACAATCAGAACATTAAAACAGGTAATTTCTGAGGTAACAGCAGAAACTTTTAACGGGGAGTTCAACTTGTCAGTTGTTACAAATAACCTTGTTTCTGTTGAATCCTCCGTCTGGGAGAACTTTAAAATGAAAATGTCCATGTAAAAGTTCAGTAACTTTACCAATCTGTGTATCATTCATTCTTTCCATTTTCAAATGTCAATCAAAAATGTAAAAAAATTAAAAAGTGACATTTTATTACATTTTAAATGTTTTAATCTAACACAAAAAAATTTAAAAAAAAAAGAAAGCCTGTTTTTTTTTTTATATTTCAATTTCAGACTTGGATCAAAAATACGAAATTAAAATATGGGCCACAGAACTGAATTTGTTTTATAGTCGAGGACTGGACTTTCTGTTGTCATTACACATCTGTGCCACTAGATGGAGCCGCACTGCAGTAACCAGCTAGAGAACAGCAGGACAGTGAACACATGGAGCAGATCTGATGGAACATGGAGGAATGACAACAAAGTTTTGTTGCAGTCTAGAATTTTTTTTCTTCAGACAGAATTGTTAATATTGCTACCCGAACTGTAAAGTTCACGGATTTTTACCGTTCTCCGTGTCTGTTTTAGCTTTTCTGCATGTTTACTGTTTTTCGGTTTCGCAGCAGCCAGTAACAGACTTTTCAAAACAAAAGCATGTCAGCAACATGCGTTGACGCGCGATAAAATAAATGTCGGCGTTAATGAATTAATGCGTTAATGCGATAATAACGCGTTAACTTGCCCAGCCCTAATAAATAGCTTTTATCCATTAGCTTTAGCACTAAGAATTCCAGCACGTATATTCTGACTGTTTCATCGTAAGTACATGGACTACAGAGATGACTATATAAACAGATGTGGGCAGCAACAACATGGCTTTGGTTCGGTCGTGTGCTTTTATGAAGGTGCTCCCAGCAGCCTACCCTTCCAGGAGCAGCTCCTGCAGCTGCTCCATGGCGCGGCCCAGCTCGTGAGGGAATGTGGTGATTTTGTTGAAAGAGAGGTTCAGCTGTCTCAGAGACGGGCAGGCGACGGCGGGGTCCAGCCTCAGGACGGGGCCGATGCAGTTGCGGGAGACGTTGAGCGTGCTCAGCGACGGCAGGGACAGCAGCTCCTCCGGCAGCGAGCGAAGCCTGTTGGCCTGCAGGTCCAGCCGAGTCAGACTCTTCAGACACTGTGACACAAACCAAAAAAACCAAACTTCAGCACACTCTTTCCCTCGTGGCGTTTTATCCGGCGGCGAATCGGTCGCGTTACTTGGCAGATCGCCGAGGGAAACTCCGGCAGGCCGTTGTGGCTCAGGTCCAGGCGGAGGAGAAACCCGAGCTGCTGCTGGACGAAGGCGTCGTCCATCAGACAGGACAGGGAGTCCAGCTCGTTCCCCGACAGGTCCAGCAGGCGGATCCGCTCCCTTTCTTTGGACAGAGCAGCAGAGCTCTCGCCGAACCCCAGCGCTTTCTGGCTCGAGCCGCTCCTTCCATATCTTCTGTGTGCAAACTCGCCGTTTTCGCTTTCAGTTGGGCCGCTCTGGTCACGAGAACAGAGAGAGACGCTCATGCTTCGGTGCAGCTCAGTGGAACGGATGCAACGACCGGACCTCAGGGATGCGGGTACCTCTGCGCTGGCGTGCCTGCGACGCCCCTGCTTCCTCTTGAAGGATTCCCCCCGCAGCTCCTCTGCCGAGTTGTTAAACAGCTTTGGAGACAGAGCGCCCGACACCGAATCACTTCCTGCGAAAGAAGACACCGTCAACATGGATGTACCTTCTAATCGCACCTTGATCATCTCGTTTTGGAATCCACCGCAGCGGCATATGAAGTCCATCACCGTTCAAATGCTCATGGGCCTGACTGTGTAATTATGAGATGTTATCCAACCACAGGAGAAGAACCAGGATGCATCACTCTGGGCTCATTGTAAAGGGTTAGGATTCAAGACCGCCTACCGTCACTTTCCATGTCGTCGTTGATGAACAAGCTGTCCTCCATGGAGACGGACGCTGAAGTTGGAGTCGTCGCTCTCGTCGGAGATGTACCCGGAGGTCAGGCACTGGTCCGACATCGGTCTGGAGAAAAAGCTCATGCTCTTGGACCGCTGGAACGAATGGATGTACCTGGCCAGGCTCGAACCTTTGCCTTGGGAGACACAGAGGAGGGATCGGGTTGAGAGCTCGAACGCTTCCCTTTAGAGAAGCGCGGGAACGGCGAACCCTCCTCACCGCTGATCTGACGCAGGCTGTGCGTTCTGCCTCTCTCGGCCAGCAGGGGGCTCAGCCAGGCGGCGTCCAGGCGGCCCCAGCCGGAAGCCGCCCAGGCAGAGGGCGCCGTTGTTGACGTCCAGACCCAGGCGGCCCAGCAGCTGGATGACGGCGGGCCCGTCGCCCCTCTTCACGCTCACGGCCAGAGCCCTGCGGAGGTGCTGCTCGTGGGCGCCTCGGCTGAGCAGGAGCTCCACCAGCTCCAGGGGTCCGCCTCTCTCACACACCTGAGAAACCATCAGGGGTGCCATTATTCACACAGAAATTCAAGTGTCAAGATGCTCGCAATGACAATAAAGGCTTTCTGCTCTGGAGAGAAACTGTTTCAACAATGAAACCAGAGTAAAAAGCATGTGACATAAATGCTCTGGACAAAGCGATGCACCAACCAACGCCGCCAGGAGGTCATCCCATATCAGACTGGACTCGGCGTGTTGAAGGAACAGAGACCTGCAGCTTCTGACCTGGTAAATGAGGGACTCTGTCTTCGTCTTCTTGTTGATGTCGGCGCCCAGTTCGATCAGACACTCGGCCATCGCCGTGTCTCCGTCCACGCAGGCTTTTTCCAGCATGCCGTAGTGCAGCTCGGAGTCGCACCACATCCTGGACAGAGCCAGGCACGCCGACTTCCGGAGCTGACAGGGAGGACAAAAGGGAGAAAAACGGGTTGTTGCGTCGCCGGTCTGGAGGGAATTTCACCGACAGCAGAGCGGTGACCAACGTGTTACAAGATCCCTCATCAGTTCTGCCCGTGGTTTCATATAAACGCCCGACAGAGGGCGGGAAATATCGCTCTGGTTACTCTGAAAACAGCAGCAAAGACTCGATAGCATAATTGGAAGAGGTCATAACCGATCCCGAGGACGCCAGAATTCGCCGGCTGGCGGTTCAGCTCACCGGGCTGGTGCTCTGGTCGCTCTCCTCCCTCAGCTGCCGGAAGATCTGCCTGTCGAAGTCCAGTCTCTGCAGTTCAGCGGCTGCTCCCGAGCAGGCGTCCAGCATCCTCAGCGCCACCTGGAAACACTGCAAGACACAAAACGGGTCACCGTCTTGCAAGCACAGAGCCACGCCACAAACAGTCAAGAGGACCCTCAACCGATTTCACCAAAGATCTGTCCAGGAGGTGCACCGGGCAGATGGCGGCGGTGCTACTCTCGAGTCGGTTCCCTCCTTCCAGTATTCAGAGCTGGTTTAGTTTGGACTGACTGAGGACCACGGTCTCAGACTTCCCGCTCGCCTTAACATGGGGACCCCCGGTAGATTTTTAATCACCAGTCGTCTCGGTTCACCTTGAGCAGCATCTCGGAGTCTTCTCTGTACTGAACCAGGGAGCCGACCACGACGGACGCCAGAACGGGCACGATCATCCTGGACAGCTTCTTCTTGGACACGAGGTAGTTGAGCAGGGTCAGACCCCAGTAGTGTATCTCTGAGGAGAGACAGCAGCGAAATTTGGCTGAAGATATTTTCCAACAAATGCGTACAATTTATTTCCAGTGATCTTCATCTCAACACCTCACTGACATCTTCAGGTGCTGTTTTAGTAATTTTTTTTTTTCTGTTTTCTCCCCATCTGGCTGTTAAAGAGCACATGAAACAGCACCGAGATGAGTCAATTAACCCTTTAAATTACAAACTCGTCACTGCATCTGACCATAGAGTTTAGCAACATAAGCGCCAACTCTCGACCTTCCAGTCTAATTTCAGCTCGCGCAGGCTTTTCGTCGGGCACGAGGAGGGCAGCTGCGTACCTCGATCCTGTGGGAACATCTGTAGTGTGTGCAGGGCCGTGTCTATCGCCCCCTGCTGGCAGAGCAGGTCCACGGCGCCCGAGCAGTCGGCCAGAGCGGACAGCACCTTGAAGCCGCACCTCTGTATGGACGGGCTGCTGATGAACTGCACACACGAGAAACGGAAAGTTACAAATATGCTTCCTGAACTTCCATGATAGACGATCTCAGGTCAAATCAAACAACCACTGGATTTTTAGACATATGGCGCCATTCTCCCCCCTCTTTTTATGAGTTTAATATTCACCCTCAGGCAAAACCACATGGTTAAAAATAAAAAAAAAAGGGAGAAAATAACTTGTTTACCATCCATTTGTACCAGTGCGTCAAGCAGGAAATTCCCTTTCGAAATGTAATTACATCGTCTCCATGTCCTCTCTGCAGAGCAACCTACTTTACAGTTTCAGTAGTGAATGGATGAACTAATAATTAACTTATGACAGAGAACCACAGTGTAAAGAGTTCGCAGTGAACTCCTGTGAACAAATACGACCCTTTCAAGACAGCTCAGCCACTGGGCAAACTCTACTCTTTTATTCCCAAGAAAGTGGTGCAGAAAAGAAGGTGAAGAGCCGTCGTTACCCTGTTGAGAACTTCCAGGTAGAACGTGTGAGCTCCTTCCACCACACACTGGTTCTTCAAGACCTTCAGCGACACGTCGGCCATGTCTGGATCGGGGACCGAGGTGCCGTGCTCCCTTAAACTCCTGTCTGGGATTTACCACACAAACAAACACACACACACACACACACAGGCAAAACCACCGTGCTGTCAATCACTAAACTGAGGCAGAGGAGGCCACAACCTCATTTTCAGAGGAACAAAGCTGCTCCACTGAACCGGTTCTGTGCTCCCTGAAATTCGTGCCGTTTATGCAACTGCGAGAACTGTGAGATAACGGCGCCGCTCGCCTCATTATTTGCGCAGCGAATGAGAGCGTTCGGCGTTCCTGCTGAGACAATGCAGCGCCTTGTGCGCGACGACATGAGAACGTCTCTGAGCTCGATTTAGATCATGACTCAACCGCTAATTACACTTCGTTATTTCTTTCTTCTTTTTTCTTCTTCCTTGTACTAAAAATAGCACATCGAAGCATTTAGAGTCTTTCGAGTTGCACTTCCTCCTTCCAAGCGGCGCAGATGAAAACATCTGGCCGTTTCACTTTCAGAGCTGCGTTTTGGGAAGTTCAGTGAAAGGACACGTACAGTAGCCGTGACTCAAATGGCCCTGAGTGACACATAAAGGCAGAACAACGAGCTGAAAAAAAAAAAAAGAAAAGCAGCCTGGGTAATGGAGCTCCAAGACTCAGCCTGAATGGCACAGGAGGTGGAAAGGTGGGGCGCCAGGTGGCTAACACCGCTGCGGGACGGGGAGGGATTTGTGCTCGTGCTCATAACCTTGGAGGTTTGGGACAGAGCTGCGCTCGCTCTTTGAATTTTGTTGATATATTCGCAGATGCGACGTCGTCCAGAAATCCCTTACCCTGCCTTTAATCTGTTGCAACCCTTCTTGTCTTGGTCCCTTGTTTAATAGCGCTCTTCTAAATTTTCCTGCAAATTTGCCAAAAGTCGCATCATCGTCACGCTGCATTTTACAAACTAAAATGGCCATAATGAGCGCAGGATGTGATTTCCAGACCGGTCTGTGATGTCCTCTGTCCTCGGACCTCTTCTTTGATAGTTTCCTCCTGACCCTTTCAGAAGGTCACGCCGGGTATCCTCCTCATTCCAGTCACACTTTTATCTGGCTGATGGCTCAACTTGGCAGCAGAAATGACCCACCAGCAGAGGTGGAACCGTGGGAACCGATGCTGAGCATGTGGACATGGTTCTTCTGGCCTCGTCACCATGAACACCACAAGAACGTCGCTCGCAGGAAAGGTGAAATTTGTACCTGGAAAGAGGAAGACCAGACTGGCCTGCAGCGCCTCCAGCTGAACCTCGGGCTGGAAGTTGTGGACCTTCATGGTGCTGAGGATCTGACTCATGGCCATGTTCAACTCATCCAGACTGGCAGTCCTGCAAATATGAGACGAGCGGGTGAAAAAAAAAGACGAGCAAAGAGGAGCAAAGGCATCGCAGACGTGGAAGCTGTCGGTTCCAACCTCCCCTGGAAGAGAACCTTCAGCAGCTTGAAGGCGCAGATGGAAACTTCCGCAGAGTGCGAATGTTTCTTCATCATCTCCACCAGGTTGACGTGAAGACCGCTGGACAGCAGCAAGGAGCTCATTTTACCTGCCAATCAAACAGAGAGCCGCCATCACCAACCGGAAGACCACCCCAGGTCCCGGCGCTCTCCGGTCTGGGGTCGTTATAGGTGGGCGGAGTCACACGGTGGCCACGTCCGTGCAAAAACAAGGGTTCACATGTGCAGCTGAAGACTCACCGTTGTTCGTGACGAGCGTGGCGATCGCACTGGCGGCAGCGGTGAAGACTCTGGAGGAGGAGGAGTGGAGCAGCATGGCCGCCATCAACTGCCTGTGGACGGGGATCCTGAAAGACACGCATCAACGTCATCGACTGAACGCTACCACAAACATGTTTCGTCGCTTCGTGCGGCGGCACCTGTCGCTCTGCTCCTCCTCCGTCTGCCTCACTCGAGCTCCGTGCAGGAGCAGGTTGTGGATGGCCCAGCCCGCCGCTTCCTGAAGGGCAACGACAGATTACCAAAACAGCACCATGACCGTCATCAACCAGGACCCCCCGGGGGGGACCAAGACTGACCTGAACGACCGGCTCGGCGGCGTGGAGCTCCAGAGCGGTGCAGCAGTCCTCCATCCAGCCCAGGCCCATGTCCTCCACCTCCTCCTTGCCCCTGTTCTCCTCCTCCTCCCCCTCTTCCAGACCCTGCTCAGCAACCATTTTGTTCCGCACGATGGTGGCCGCTGAGAAGAGAGCGACAGCCCGGTGTGAACACGGCGGTAGGAAAAAGCATCCTCCGGCTGTTGAGGCTGTTCGAGGTCAACAGCTGGGGACCACAGGATCCATCAGCCCATTGGTGATCTGACATTTCTGATGGATCCCGAGGACCA
The DNA here is from genome assembly GCA_018398805.1 of Hirundichthys speculiger. NCBI lineage: Eukaryota > Metazoa > Chordata > Actinopteri > Beloniformes > Exocoetidae > Hirundichthys > Hirundichthys speculiger. The sequence continues at coordinate 81,231 of JAGFBZ010000960.1, read as the reverse complement.
CAGCATCCATGGACCTTGATAACCACACCATCAATGGATCCATGGATCCCGATGATTACAGCATCCAGGGATCCATGGATCCTGATGGATGCTGGGGACCATAGCGTCCATGGATCCATGGATCTTGATAACCACACCATCCATGGATCCTGATGGATCCTGAGGATCACAGCATCCATGGATCCATGGATCTTGATAACCACACCATCCATGGATCCATGGATCCCGATGATTACAGCATCCAGGGATCCATGGATCCATGGATCCTGATGGATGCTGGGGACCACGGCCATGTGATCCCGTCAACTGGCATCCAATGAAAATGAAAGCAGCAAAGGACAGCTGTGACTGTCAGGATCCATGGATCCATGGATGCTGGGGACCACACCATCCATGGGTCCATGGATGGTGTGGTCCTCAGCATCCATGGATCCTGATAGATTCTGATGACCACATCATCCATGGACCCATGGATGATGTGGTCATCAGAATCTATCAGGATCCATGGATGCTGTGGTCCCTGCTGCTTTCATTTTCATTTTCATTGGATGCCAGTTGACGGGTATAAAACCAGCCATCCCGTTATCAGAAGACATCCAGCGTGCTGTGCAGTGAGGTACGAATGCCGGATTTCTGGTGTCTGTTTTGTAGTAAAATCTTGTCGATTCAAATGTGTCATTAGTAATTCTGCAGCCATCATGGCCGCTGTAACAAACATGCACTTGCACCATCACCACTGTCCCGCTTCGGTTGGTTTGGTATCTTCCGTACCGGCGTAAATGACTGCAAATGGGAGGGACGCTGGATCCAGTAAGAAATATTCTATCACCCATTAACTCCCAAGATATGATCAAAAGAGCGTTTACTAAATTTCAGGCTTCGTGATCACTCTCCCGCGAGCGGTTTCGCGTGTTGATGTTTCGTTGCATAAAGCGGACATAGTAAAGGGTTCGGTAGGATATACTGAGGAAAAAAAATAATAGGAACCAAGATTGGAAAGACTCAAAGAGTACGACCCTCTTGATTCAGACCTGCCACCGAGCCTCACCTCCAAAGCACACAAACGTTTAGATCCAGGGGTCCAATGACTTCGTTTGTGTCACACGCAGAGATCAGGATGGTGCTTTTAGAGCCTTGTTGCATCTCCACCCTGAAGGTGAACAACAGCAGCTATGGTGTTGTAGGCTGTGATTATGGAGACTGTAAACACAGAATCTGCTACTGTCCAACC